>JAASGT010000446.1:0-25165 GCA_023334315.1 Globisporangium alternatum | reverse complement strand
GTAGTTGGAATGCCATGAAGGTCTTCGAGGTCATCGCCCAGCGTTTCGATTTTTTCACCCGATGCATTTTTACGAAATGTGGTGAATTTTCACTAAACCCGCAAATAGAAACGCTGCTTTTCGGATAGTGAACAGGTAATTGAGATTTTGGGATGTTTGGCTATCCAATCATCAATCAGTATCTTTGAAATGATATTGTGTATCTCAAAAATGATATGTTGCATAATGTTAAAGAATATAAACTGTATTGTCTTACCAATTTCTAGACAGTGCACTGTACTCTCCTGAGAAAACTTAAACGCTCGTTCGTTTTTCCACACACAATCGAAGAAGCGTCGCAAGAAGAAGTAGAAGACAGAAGATGACGACGCTCAAGATCCTGTGGCAGGAGAAGCAGGACATGCGCCGCGTGCAGGTGGCGGCCGTCAACCAGGCGCTCGTGGAGCGCGACGGCCGCGCGGTCGCCGACTGGAACGCGCTGCGCTTCCGCGACCTGCTCGACTACATCCTGCTCGTGTTCCCTGAGATCGACTCGACACGCGACGACGTGCTGCTCTACTACACGGACGATGACGAGGAGCTCGTGCGCATCACGACCGACGTCGAACTTGCCGAGGCCTTTCGTCTCATGAAAGAGCTCGCGGTCGCCATGGGGCGCGGTGAGAGCAGCGCGGTGTGCAAGATGACGCTCGTGACGCGCCCGACCGCCAAGGCCGGCGCTTCAACTGGCAGTAACGCCACCGCTACGACTGCTATTACTGGCGTGAATCAGGAAGTTCGCGCGGAGCTCGTGTCGCAGTCGCTCGAGGCCGACCAGCAGAAGCGCATGATGGCGCTTTTCGTGGACCTGAGCAAGGTCGTGGAGAAATGGGAGCCGACCTGGGAGCACGAGGACCTGAAGCGCGACGTGGTCTCGCTGCTGCACGAGCCAGGGTGCCAGGAGGCACTCCTGGAGATCATGGCGAACCAGAAAGTCAGTGTTTTCTTTTGTATCTGGTATCGGCTGCAGTGAGCCAACAGAAGCTGATGATGGTTTGTGATGTGTGTTTATGTGGGCAGTTTGCGTCCATTTTCCAGAAGGTGTCGGAAGAATTCCAAAAGGTTGGTCCTGCTTTCATTCGCAGATTGCAAGTGGGCATTATGTTGTAGTTAACCAAATCTAACTGGCATGTGACTTTTCTACTGATAGGGTGACAGCTTTTCGGCGAGTCTGGTGAACGTGGCTGGCTCGGACGACCTGGAGGAGATCGCCAAGGTGCTGCTCATGAAGTGCCCGCAGGCACGTGTCCAGATCGAGCGCGTGCTGCAGGAACTGCAGCGCAACCACAACCTGCAGCGCATGACGGCGAGCGATTACTTTGAAGCGATCTCAGCCGAGGACACGAAGGAAGACCAGGGGCCGATCGTCGCGGTCTTTGAAGGCGACGTCACGTGCCCAGACGGCGTTGTGCTCAAGCCGTGCGAGCCATTCGACAAAGTCTGGAAGATCCGCAATGCTGGGCCAACGGTGCGATTCGCTTCTTGTATGACAAACTCTCCGGGTGCTTTGTAAGTGTCGGTTGTGCTAAAATCTGTCTTGTCTTCTGGTGCTCCTGTTTTTCGTCCATATAGAAATGGCCGGTGGGAACCAAGCTTCTGCGCGTCGGCGGTGACAAGATGCAGGCTCCAGAGAGCGTGCTGATCCCGTCCGTGCTCCCTGGTAGCTCGATCGACGTGTCGCTGCGCATGGTGACGCCAGCGAAACCTGGTCGCTACACGGGCTACTGGCGCCTCTGCACGCCGAACGGCACGCGCTTTGGCCAGCGCCTCTGGGTTGATATCAACATCCTGGCTCCGGGTGATGCGGCTGCGGGCAGTGCGCCGATCCGTATCGGTGCGCCTGCTCCGATCGTGACGCCAAATACGGTGCCGAAGGTGCATGTGGCAGCGCCAGCGGCTGTCGTCGTGGTGGAGAAGAAGCCGAGTGAGCAGGAGCTGCGCTGGGCAGCGGAACTCCAGTCGCTCACCGATATGGGCTTCTCGGACAAAGAACGCAACGTGGCACTGCTCGTGCAGCACAATGGCGACCTGAACGCGGTGATCAGCTCGCTCTTGTAAGCGAGTGGAGAACGAGGAAGGCGCTAGCAATGCGAGCATAAGTGCATGGCGTCCTTCTCCAGCAGCATCGTCGGTTTCGTCGTTCTCTCTGACGTGGTGATAGCAGAAGGAGGCAGAGGAAGCGACGCGTGGGTTGCTGTGTGCGATTTTATGATTTTATTTCGTTCCGACCATTACGTTTGTGTGTGTTTCTCTCTTCTTTGCATGGATTCGAATGAACACAATCAGTAAAGACGCGAGGAGCTCAACACAACAATATATAAATCTATGGTACTGCCAGTGGCGCTGGGTCGTTCTTGTGTCATGGGATATCCGCTCTGAGCAAACTGCTCACTGTTTCAATTGTTTGGAAATTGCTTCATGGCGATCCCTGGATGGACTCGGCGAGCGTCGTTTTCGCCATTTTCACGAAGTCCTCGACCAGCGTCTCGCTCGCGTCGCTGCTCGTGCGGATCGTGACGCCGAGGCTCTTGGTTGCGAGCGTGAAGTCCACGACGAGGAAGAAGAACCACTCGCAGTCGCGCTGCTTGGCGTAGAACACAAACTTCTCCATGCCGCCGACGGTGCCGCTGGCCATACACGTGACCCCACGCGCCTGCATTTGGTTCAGCAGGAGTGTTGAGTTCACTCGTCCGCCCTGCACTTCGTTCGACTGAAAGCTGCTCACAATAGCACAGGCAATACAGTCAGACACGGAGTTGTTGAATAGCTCTAACAACTAGGCTGCAGACAGACAGATAAACACACGAGCGCACTAACCGTTGCAGGTATTCTTCCCACATGTTCTCAAATCGCTTCGGGTCAAGCCGCGCGTCACCATTCAAGTCCAGCGGCTTTCGGAACTTGCCTGAAGTCGACACTGGAGGTTTCCACTGCATCTGGATCGCCGGCATCCTGTTCAATTCCATTGATATTTCATGTGAGCACGATGATGACAGCTGACAAAGCGATAAGGCAAACACACAGTGTGTGCGGCGGTCTCACTTTTCTCGGGTCACAGACTGTCGCGGCTTGCCTTGGCGCGCACTTGGCGGACCTGCCGATGCGATGAGTCTACTCATTGAGTCGCAGCCAGCATAATAAAGTTAGCATACACACAGCTTAACGCCACCATAGAGAAATATTTCACTCTTCACGTACCCTTCGCTCTCCAACTCGTCCAGCTCTCGGTCCGACACGCTGTCGTTTGTAGCATCGCCATCCGACTTCTTGCTCTTTCGCCAGCCGCCGTTCGCACTATTGCTGCTGCTGCTGTCTTTCACCTTACTCATCGCGATGCCAGAGGAATTGCTGCTGGAGCTGCTGCTGGCACTGCTCTGCTTGATCGAACGCAGCAGACACTCGGACACACGACGCAGCTGCACTCTCGGCCACCTCCTTCGCGCATACAGTGTCGCAGCGAGCCCCACCACAGCAACGATGCCAACGGAGAACACTGTGAAATCACAACAGCAAGTTGTTAGTAATAATCCAACACCTCATACAACAGCACAGCAAAAACCAACAACAAACCTCGCCAGCTGCCGATCGGAAATGACGCGAGCAGCGGGTCTAGTCCCGAGGACGGCGACACGACGCCGCCAAAGAGCTCGTCACTCTTCTCGATGCTGCTGCTCAGCACAGGTGTCGTGGACTTGAACGAGTCGCCGTCAAGCACGCCGTCAAAGCGGTGCGACCGGAAGCCGCTGTGCGAGATGTACAAGACGTAGCTCTTCCCGCTGGCGATCACCACTGGACTCGACGTACTCGACGTGAAGGTCACCGAGTCGGATTTCCCAGCATTCACGACAGCAGGGGAGGGCAGCAACGCGAACGCGACGCGCGGTGACGTCGCGTCTTCCGCGCCAGCAGCAGCAGCGACGGACTCGATGAGCGTGACGCGGTAGAGATGCAGCGGCACTTTGCCCGCATTGCGGACGCCGACCTCGACGTTCAGCAAATCCGCGTCATCGACCCAGATCTTTGCGCCTCTGAACTCGAAGCGCGGCATGCCCTTCCCGTCCGGGAGCGCGTAAGGCGGGGAAATGACCACCTGCCGCGCGAACCAGAGCGCATCGTTCGTCATGCGAATGCCGTCTCCTTTCTTGTCTCCGATCGCCTTCTTGAGCTGCGCACGCACGTCAGCGTCCCATGCGCGCTCGTCTGCTGCCTGGTGCTGAATATTCGAGCGCGAACAGATCGAGAGCACGGCGAAATGGACCACGTCGTGGTCTTTTCCCGCGCCCGACTCCTGCACGCAGTCGACGGCGCTGAGCGCGAACGCAGGCATCTTCGCCGCCAGGTAGTCGCCCACAGCGTTCATCGTCGGGTAGCGCAGACAGCTCGCGGTGACGAGTGCACCGCTCTTTTCATTTATGCTCTCAATCGGTAGCGGTGTGTTTGAGCTGCTGCTCCTGAACTCCAAGTCGACCCCGACGTCTGTGCAGTACACTTCTGCTAGGCGGTCGCTCGCTTGCGCGACGGTATTGGCGACTGTCGTGAGAGCAGCGACGCAGACAGCGAGGCGGCAGAGGCGGCGAACGAAGCCACTGCGTGAGGACGACATCGTCATGTGGAGATCCCGCGGGCGGCGTCTTGGCTCTGGAATCTATCAAGTCAAATCAAGAAGTCCCTTCTCTTTGACTTGTCAGAGGTCACGGAAGAAACCTATTGAACAGCATGTTAGATGGGAACGAGAACTACGATATGGGATAGAGGGTCGTATAAATTTTGCGGACACTGTGCTGTATTAGAATGCAGAGAGCTCCATTTCGCGAGTTGAACATGGTGGAAGGCGACGGCGCTCGCGCTGCGGAGACGCAGGTGGCGACGCCCACCACAACAGCATCATATGACAGAGAACAAGGTGACGATATACGTGATGTGATTGAGATCAACGACGAGGAGCATGATCCAGAGGGTGAGGGCGACGAGCAAGCTGCGGATGAGGACGCGCCAGTGGAAGAAGTCGAAGCCGACGAGGTTCGTGGGCTTCTGTGTCTCCGTGGTGCTCATACAATTGACAAGTTATTGTATACACTAACACAGTGTATGTACGTGCTTTCATATGACAGTGCTGCATCTGCCGAGACGTTGTAGATCTGCTGACGCAGGGCTTCCTCCCCGTATGCGACCACAAGTTCCACTTTGAGTGCATCGTCGCGTGGTCGAAGGTGACGAACTTGTGTCCACTCTGCAAGACAAAGTTCAACCAAGTGACGCGTGTAAACGCGAGTGGCAATGTGGTTCACACAGAGGCGATTACGGACTGCAAGCAGGTGTTTCGCCCTGACCCGCAGGACCACGACATCGCGGCGCAGCTGCGACTCGTGAACGAAGCGCGCTGCGAGATCTGCGGACGAGGCGACGACGAGCATGTGCTGTTAATGTGTGAAGCGCGCGGGTGCTCAGTGTCCAACCACACGTACTGCATTGGGCTGAGCGAAGTGCCGAGCAGCTCGTGGTACTGCTCGCGCCATTCGAACGGCACGCGAGCAAGCGACTTCATCGAGCGGCCAGCGACGACCGTCTCGTCTCGTCGGACGACGCGACGGCTAGCGCATCTCATGTCCAACGTGCTCAGTGGTAGGGATACCAGCAGAGCAAGTGCTCGTCGTGGACGTGCAACAGGAACGAGGGAAGGCCGCGGAGGAGGTCGTGCTCGACAGTCTGCAGCTCGCGTGACTCTCGAGTCGGACAGTGGACGGCCGATTCGAGGCATCGCGGCTGCGTACGCGCTTCGGATGTCGCAAGAGCTACAGCAGATCCACCGCAGAGCAGAGCTGATGTACGAGAGAGGCGACCACAATCAGTTCGCACTCAGCGGCAATGCGCCGTCCAATCGACACCTCGTGCTGTCCCGCTCAACAGTCCCAGCCCCATTATCGAATGTGGACCGCATGTGGCGCGATTTCGAGACAAGCCGACAAGAAATTGCCTCTGCAAATGCACCCGACAGCAATAGCACCAGTCGTGGATCAGCACAAGCGCAGTCGAATGGCCGCATCGCACGGACTCTGGCACCAGAGTACCGCGAACTCGCAAAGCTCATGGTCGACGCCGTGGGCAGTGACGAGTACGCATCGACCGTATCGCTTCTCATCCCAAAGACGGCAAAGCTGCGGCTCGTCTCGCGTGTCAAGACGTTCTTCACGCGCCTGAACGAGCAAGAGAAAGTGGTCGTGCTGGACATGGGCTGTCTCTCAGTCCTGTACAAGTGGGTGCAGCGATCTCCCGAATCTGCTGTTGCTGGCGGTAGCTCTTCGTCTCCGCCCTCTGCGCCACATCCGCAGGTTCTGGACGCAGTACTGACAGTCGTTGAAGCGCTTCCGATCCGCAAGAGCGATTTCGTTGCGGTACGTCCTACGCTTACTATAGGTAGTGTCATCATCTAGCAATCGCGCCACTAACGATTTCTTCTTGTCGATGTTGCCTCTCAGACACCAGATTTCCAGAGCACGCTGGACGAGATCGCCACACTGTCGGACGTGAGCGTGGAGCTGAGAGAGCGCGCAATTTTGACAAGCGAGCGCTGGCGGAGTCTTAATCCGCCGCCACAGCCAACTCTTCAATTGCCGTCTTCAGCAGCTCTGTCGCGACCGATTTCCAGCGACAACAACGCATCATCAGACATTCAGGTGTTGCCGTCGATTCGCGCTTTTTCAGCCCAGAAGCAGCCTGTGCGGCGTCCGAAGGAGAAGACCCGGAAGCCCGACGCGTGAGTACCAACCGGTCATTCTAATAAGGCTTCCCACTAGTTATGTGTGCTGAGCTAAACTCACCTTTGTGTCTCGACCTTGTGCTTATATGCAGATGGTCCACTGTGGCTGTGGAGTACGTGAAGGCAAAGCTCTACCCTCTGTACAAGCACAGCAACGGCAAACTCTCGAAGGAGCGCTTCAAGGAGATCGTGAAGCACGTGGTCGAGATGTTCCGTGGCGAAGCGGAGAAGATGCAGTCACAGGTCGTCTTGCCCAGCGGAGAGCTGTCGGGCATCGCAAAGACCCGGCTCAAGACGCTGCTCGATCGCGCGTACAAGGCTTCCAGTGGTAGCAGCAATGGTGCGACGGGCTCATCAGCTGTGCGATCCGCTGGAAACAGCTCTGCTGCGGCGATGACGTCGTCGTACTCTGCAGTGCCGTCGACCAAGCATCGCCGGATAACGTAGCTCTTGAAGACGATGGATAGGCATCTAGACGCACGTATTACCTCCATGTTGTCATGAATGATGCAAAAACAAACTTTCGCCCGTGTAAAATAGAGAAAACTGTAAACTGGATTATCGAGAAAAACAAAACGCCACGCCGTGCTTATGAAGCCCTTTTCAGATGATCGCCCCGATTTCTTGCTCGCTGATGCCCGCATCTCGCAGCCTCTTCTTTTGCAGCGTTTGCTCGATCATCCACTTGATACGGATCTTCTGGGTGTTCAGCTTCGCCTGCTTGAGCTGTTCGTGCGCGAGCTCCAGCTGCACTCGCTGAAGCTCGTGGCTGTGCTTGTCGCGCTTGGACTCCATCTCAAGCCGTCGAGTCTCGATGTCCACTTTCGCAGCCTTGATCGCGAGTTTGTGGCCCATGTACTCGTGTTGTTTGTTGCTGCCTTCAGGTCGCCAAAGGCTCTCTCCTGGACTCGCTCGCTTGCGCTTTTGAAGACTCGTACAGCGATTTCCTTCAATCGGAACTAGCTCAACTGGGGCGTCGGACTCATCTTCATCTGATACAATCGCTACCGCAGGAGGAGATGAAGGCTGCAGAAGCGGTTGCTTCGACACAGCCGCTCTTGAAGCCGGCTTGTGCACCTGGAGCTGCTGCGGCGATGCATCTGGCGTGACTTGGTGAGGCTGAGTCGCTTGCAAAGCAACAGGTGGCCGAACCGGCTGTGTGTGCTGCGCGGCGACCACAACTGGAAACGGTGGTGCTGGCCGGCGGACCGGCTGCTGTGTCCGCGTGGGTAGTAAAATTGGGAACGCCAGCGCTTCTTGTGAAGAACCTTGCGGGTTCACGATCCGCTGGATGTCGACGCTCTCGATGTGGCTGACGCCAGTCGCTTCACTCGAGTGTACCGGGTTTTGCATGAGGTCGCTTGCTTGCAGCAGTTTCACATAGGCGTCCTTGTTGCGCTTCTTTTGGTCGATCTTGAGGCTGCGCTGCGCAATCTCTCGCTTGAGCTGCAGCAGTGTCCATTCGCGGTACTCATCGGAGCTCGGCGCCTGGCACTTGTCGTCCGTGGCCGCGCTCCAGAGCGCCGAGATGCGCGGGATCCACACGTCCATCGGCGAGCCAGTGTTACTGTTCATGCGCTCGCTTAGCATCCTGTTCTTGCTTGTGGTGTCTGTGTGCTTGCGTTCGTGCTTGCTGTTGTTGTTGTTGCTTGTTGCTTGCGCGCGACGAATTGCGGAATGCGCAAGTTGCACCAGCAAGCCCGCACCCCGCACTGCGCAAGTGAAAGGCAACTTCAACTCGCACTTACGGTGGGCATCACTGTACACTATTCTTGTCTAAATCGTGCACCTGTTGTCGGTTTCACACAACCGCATGTCGCATATTGTCGAGGAAATGTCCGCGCCTCTTCGCTTGCAAACAGAAAGTCGCGATCCTTCTTGTGTGTGGTACATGCGCAAGCCATGCGCATGCAATTGCTATTCTTAGAAGCAAGCGACCGCAGCTGTGAACGGTCGCGTCTTCCTTTGCATCACGTCACTTCCGCATTTGCGGGCGCAAACGACAAGCCACCACCGCCAGAACAGCAACGACAACCAGACAATGATGGAGCACGACAGCCAAGAGATCCGTCTGTGCGCGCTCGTGCTGGCGATCGTCGCGTTCTTCCTCTTCATCGCGGCCGAGATCGTCCATGAGGAACAGAGCGCACCGTCGCGCGGCGTGCTACTGCTCGTGGCCATCGGCACGCTTGCGTTCGCGTGGATCGGGCCGCTCACGCTGCTCGCAGGCACGCTACGCTCCAAGGCGTTCCAGTGGTGGCAGCCGTTCCGCGGCGGCGCCGAGTTCGTGTGGATGCAGGCCTTTGGTTGGTTTCTGCACACGTTCGTGCTCACGGGCGCCGTGGTCGTGGTCGCGAACGCGCAGGTACACAAGTGGTTCCAGGGCCAGTACCTGCTGCTCGGTGCCATGGGCTTCATGGCGCAGATCCTGCTCAACCTCAGCATCGGCTGCTTCCGCGAAGTAGTGGGTGAAGAGACGAACCAGCGCGCGTTTCAATTCCCGCTGACGACCAAGGCCGTCGTGAGTCTGCTTGTGTCGGCGTCCGGGACGCTCATGTTCGTGTGCTACGACCTCTTCTCGCATCTCGGGCAGTCCCCCGTGATGGTTGCGCTTGGGTGCATCGAGTTTATCGTGTCGGCGCTCGTGATCCATGTGCTTTATGGCTGTGGTGAGATCCCGGGATTTCGCATTTGGCAGCCGTTTGAAGGCGAGAAGACGTTCCTGCTACTGCAGTATCTCGGCTGGCAGCTCTTCGCGTTTACGATCGGCGGTGCGTTGAACGTCTTCTTCAGCGCCGAAGGCCAGTCCGGATACGAGAGCTCGAAAGGAACAGGAACTGCAATTGGAGCGATGGGGATGATGTCGCAAGTGCTGCTGCTCGTGTCACTCCAGTACTTTGACGGAAGTTCAGTCAAAGCCGAGAGGAGAAGCCTAGGTGAAGAACAGCAAGACGAAGAAAACACGACATTTGCGAGTGGGCAAGACGCAACCACGAAGAGAAAGCGTCCAGCAGAGGTGTACGTTGCAAGTCTGCTCTGCATTGGCGCGCTCGGCGTCGGCTGTCTCTCGCACGCGGCCAAAGCAAAGATCGATGTGCTGCCGAGGACAGCGGTGCAATTCTTCCTTGCGCACGAGAAGGTGGGTTGGATCATCAGCCTGTCGTCTCTCGCTATCGCAGCGCCGATCGCCAACATGGGCGGCGTGCGATCGAAGCCGGCGTACTTGTGGTGGCAACCATTTCAGGGTGGCACCAAATTTGTCTTTCTGCAGACCATCGGCTGGCTCTGGTATGGCTTTTACCTGGCGCTGGCGATCGTGCTGTGCATGAACAGCAGCAAGTTTGGTGACGTTGCAGCGTGTCTGGTGCTGATCGTGGGTTCAGGTGGCGCTGGTGCAATCGCTATGTCGCTCCCGTACTTCCAGTCATCCAAGTCGCCCAAGTCGGTCGATGACAACGGTAGAGTTCGTCACGCGTACTGGTGCGACGTGATTAAGGGCGAGGTGACAATGGTGATGCTACTCTCGCTGTCATCGACGCTCTTCCATTTACTGATCGACTACTTTCAGGACCAGATGCTGCCGTCGATCAGAGCATTTTGCTTAATGCTCGCGATGGCTCTGTTCATCTTGGCGTCGACAGTCTCCCACTTGTCAGGGCGGAAGCTGTACTCCCGATTTCGGCTGTGGCAGCCTTTTGAAGGCGGTGACCAGTACGTCATTCGCCAAGCTGTGGGCTGGGCGTTGGTTGGCGTGCAGCTCCTGTTTGACTCGCTTCTGCTCACGCTCGTGTCACAAGCTGTTCCATTCGGTGTGCTGAGTTTGCTTGGAGCCTTCGCAGTAGCGCCGCAAGCACTGATTCTGTCGTCGGTCCAGTACTTTCAGCCATCCCAGGCCAACGCTAATGGTCCAGATGCCCAAGCGAAACGAACACCATGTGTAAATGGTTGGCAGGATCGAAGCTGGAGAGCGCTGATGCAAGACTCCACCTTGAGATGGCACGCGAGCTCGAACGTGTTTGTCGTCTTTGGCTCGCTGTGTCTCTTTGTGAGTGCTGAAATTCTTGGGAGCAACGGATTGTCGTTCCAGCGTGCTGAAGAAGTGCTGTATCTCTTTGGCTGTCTGCTGTCGAGCTATGGCATAGCGTTCACGCATTGCATTCTCGGTCCGAAAGTGCACCCGACGTACCGAGTCTTCCAGCCGTTTCGAGGCGGCATCAAGTTCATCACGTTCCATGGTGCAGCGTGGACAGTGGCCTCTGTCGCGTGGGCGCTGTCGATGACGGCGATCTACTGGAGCTCGGTGTTTTTCGAGATTACAGGCATCCATCTTCTCACGGGTCTACTGTATATCGTGCCGCAGTCAATCTTGTTCTACTCAATTTCCCTGTTTAGACCGACCGACGAGCAAATCGGCAGTGGTGTGAAAGGAAAAGAACGCCAGAGCGGGCAGAATCTCAAGGCGGAAGACCTCGCGAACCAGTTCTTCGTCGGACGGCTGGTGGGCTTTGCCGGATGCGCGGTCTTCGTGCTCGTCGATCTTGCCATGGTTCGTTGGGGTCCATCTATTCCCGTCTTCCCTATGACCGCCTCAGCAGTGCTTGCTTTGTTTTCGTCGATCCCGCTGTCGTACAAGTTTGCTTCGTCCAACTACGGCACCAAGGCGAAATCTATCGGCGGAGGCATCGTGTTCGTCGTGCTCGGATGCGCTCTCTGGTCGTTCACACTGCTGCTCGGAGGTCTCTTCAGCTACAATCTGTGGAAAACCCAACACGTCAGCTTCGCTGTCACGAGTGTGAGCGAGCCGACCAAGTACCTGGGGACGTTCACGGGAAGTGTGGGCTTTACGGCACAGCTGCTGTTCTTCCAGGCATCCGAGTCGTCACATTTCAAGAGTGAGCTGGGAATCAAGCTGCCGCTGGAAGAGAAGCTATTCATAACAGTGTCGAACCTGAAGAAGCACCTGGCGTTTGCTTCGATCTGGGTCTATTCGTCGGTACCACTGGTCGCTGGACTTCTCTATGCTCACACGAAGTCGGTTTTGCCAAAGCACTTGGCTACGAGCCAGATCCTGGTGCTGCTGTTCTGTTCCGCGGTTGTGATCTGGTCGGCGTGGTGGATCCAGCAGCAGATTGTTTCGACCGGTTGCGCGTACTTACCCCACAATGGCGCGAGAAAGCTACAGGCAAAAGCTTCAGCCTCAGTCACGGAAGCGCTGACACCGAGTATCCCGATCCTCGACATCGGATTGGATTGCTACGTGCAGATTGCCGCGTTCCTGACGATCTCCGAGCTCGTCATCTGTTCAACTACGAGCAAAGGGCTGAGCAGGCTGCACTCAGAGGATTTCTGGAGACTGGTCTTCGTCAAGCGGTTCTTTGCAAGTCGAGCTAAACAATCTCAGCAGCTACCAGCGAAGTGTCTTGCTTCATTGGGAACACCATCGAGCAGTCTGCCAACAGCAATTGCCATTGGAGCAAATCCGTTTGCAGCGACGACGTTGAATCGAGTGGAGTCTGCAGCTGTCAATTTGATCTGCAGACTGAAGTGCGTTCCAAGCTACAACGCCCCGAAGCGCTTGGCAACAGTGAACATGTGAGTGAGTTGATGGTTGTTCTGAAAACTGTGGGTGAACGATATTTAAACGATGTGTGTCGCTCACTGCTGAATATGTGTGCAGGCTGAGCAAGTGGAAAGCATATTGCATGGGCGGCGAGAAGCAGTTCACGTTTGAGCAGTGCACCGTCTGCAAACAGGTTGACGGTATTAGTAGCTCGCTGAAGCGCTGGGAGCAAAGTGAGAGCTGCTCGATGCGAGCGCCGAGTACGTGGGTGACAGTGTGCGAATGCATCAACCCCATCACTCTCCGATTTAAAAAAGCCCATCGAGCGTGTCTGGAAAAGATGTTGCGAGATTGTGATCGCCAGTCGACGACCTCCACCACAGCGTTTTCATCGCTGCTCGATACCTGTTCAGTTTGCGACACTAGACTGACAATCAGTGAGCGTCTCCCAAAGACGATGCGAGAGCTGCTGCAGGCGACGTGGGAGGACCTCCGGCGATCGGGTGAAGACTTTGGCGGTGGCTTCTTCGTGTTCGTTCCAGCGAGCGCGTCGCTGTTCATCTTCTGCCTCAAAAAAGTCGGCTGGGGCTCCTGGGCGATGTACACGTGGGTCGTGATCGTCGTCGCGCTCTGCTTCATCATCAACTCGCCTCGTTTCGATCGCTGTCTCGCGCGACTGGGTGGAGCTGAGACGCCGAGCTCTCAAGCCTACCAGCGAGCGTACCATGCGCTCGCGATGTCGAGCATCATGAGTCTCGCGTGGTGCTGTCCGTCGATGAACCAGGCCGAGGCTGCGTTAAGTCCTTCGTTTACTCAGATGGCTACCAAGGTCGCGTTTCGAGGCAACTGCACATTCTTCTTTGCGCTCTCTGCTGCCGCGTTCCTCGCGTTCTGGCGAACGCAGTACAGGATCACGACGGTCAATGGAGTAGAAGACACCACACGGCTGTCGGAAGCGCCCAGCTGGTCGGAGGACACACACAACCTAGAAGAGAGCGAAAGCGACACTCGAGAGGAGGCAAGCTGTGTGCTGTGTTTGCTAAAGCTCTGCGACAGCGGGATTGAGCAGTGACCACGGGGCAGCGGAAGAGCGAGCACGAGGTACATGTCTAGTGAACCACAGGTTGTGCATGTGTGTATTTATTTATCATCCAAGCGAGTGTGTTGTCAAGAGCATACCCTTGCATTCCACCAATGTCGATGAAATCATGACCACGTCAAAAGTGGTGGTACTCAAGGCGCGCCTCGCATCCCGTCTTCATAATCGGCGCTGCTGATTCAGTCGTTCGATGCGTCGGCGCCGGAGCTCGTCTTGCGTTATGTGCTGCTGGACATCCGGTGTCGGCTCTCGAAAAGAAGCAGTCGAGGAGCCGTTTTGCTGATGGTGACCTCCTGCTCTGCGAAACTCTTCTTCTTGCAGTCGCCTTGCGAGCATCTCGTCGCTCTCGTACGCTGGCGCAGACGGCGGCGACGCTGATGAGGATGCATGCGCTTGGCTCGAACTTGGGCGTGGAGTCTGGTTGCGTAATGGTGCCGGCGGCACCAGTTTCCGAATGAAGCGCTCGAGAAAGTTCACAACAGTGGCAGTAGTTCGCTGGAGTCCAGGCAAGAGCACGTAGATGTACCCTAGAAAGAGACAATAAAACAACATGCATATGCGAGTCAGTAGAGCTAAGTAAAACCAGAGAGCTAACTATCCAAGCCAATGATGCAGTACCCGCGAGGATGCCGCACATGTGGCCCATGAACGACGAGCGCGGCACGAGAAAGTGGATCACCACAAGCTCGAGCCACGCCGCGTACTTTGTCGGCACTTGGAAGCCGTAAGCCGAGGTGAACGCCGGTGAGTTGTGGTTCAGCAGCACCTGGTTGCAACCAGACGCAGCCATTCATGTATTTAGCAACAATGCAAAGGCAATGAGTGCTAGTGACAACCATGCAACCTTTCTCACCTTTAGCGCGAAGAGAACGCCCGAGAAGCCGACGCTGCACTGGTAGAACGACTCCTATTGAGCAGGTGCATCATGAAATACCCAAGTTGTTAGTTCCACAATTCTCAACAACGTCCGCCCATCATGGAGACGTACATGCACATGAGCCAGTCGTGTGAGTGCGAAGGCCACAACAACGACCAGCACTTGTGAGAGCACGAGCAAGAAGCCCACAGCGACTGCGAACCGCGCGCTGCCGAGCTTGTGCTCGAGATGATATCCCTTCCACAGGAACGACGCCCTGCACGCACACGAGAGCCATGTCGCCTTAGTACAAACCTTATATAATGAATGACACATGCGCATATTCAGCAGTTGCATCAGGCGCACATGTTGTGGTACAAGTGCCAGTCATCCACGTGCAAGAACGCCGACACGAAGAGCCGTGCGACGTCGTGGTCGTGCACGATCTTGTCTGGGCACCTGAAGCACAAATATTCAACAACAGTAGTAAATGCGCATTGAGTGAGACAAGCACCGTGCGTCATCATCATCATCATCAATTAGCACCAGGCAGACACGTTAAGAGCGATGGGAATGGAGCACGCACAACGAGTACGGGCGAAAGAGGTACGGCGAGCGGGTCTTCTGGAAGTGCAGCGCGTACATGAGTCCTGCAGCACAAGACGCGTCCGTTAGCAAAAGTGTCGCTTGGTGCGTGAGTGTGCACGACGGCAGCTCTTCGCACACGCGCACCCATGAGCGCCAGCGTCAGCGGCGGCTTCCGGTCCAGGTTGTTGATTCGTTGCAGCAGCATGAGTAGCAGCGCCGCGTTCTGCCCATTGCGCGCGCCGCCACCGCGCCTTGCGCGTCCCGGCTGCCCCCACATGTTCCTTCCGCTCTTGTGAGTGATGTGTTCAAAATTGAAGACTCAGGAGCACGATTCCCTAAAAAAAAGCAAAAGACTCATCAATGCGGACCCTAATCAAAACGACTGCAAAAGACTCATCAATACGGATCCTAATTTTGTATATAAGTACCGTCGCTCACGATCGACGACTCACTTGGCTTTAATATACTACAGATACGGACGGATCCGATCGCCCACCCAGCACTTGGGTAGTTTGACACTGAAGGACTCAAAATAAGCCAAACATTTTGATACAAAAAATACAGTGGTGCTCGGCTGAGGTCATCGTCCGGGCGATTAAGCTGTCCACGCAATCGGATCCGTCCGTATCTGTATGTATTTTCTCTCGATCGACGGTAATCTTTGTAAGCGATGGTACTATTACCATACTAATTATACTGTGCACCATGATAGACTCAATACTACTTCTCACCATGAGAGACACAACAATTATTCATAGCATTTTAATTAAAATATTTTATAACACCTTGCACTTTGTACTTATTCTTATAGTCTAATTTTGTTGGTCTATAACATCATATACGCTGTACTCTCTCCTGAATGACTAATCGCAGTGTTGGGCCAGATTAGTATCGATACTAACCCGCCTGGGAGTGTTTGGTCTTATGGCTTTCTGCACACTCAGCCCTTCCTGCGCATTCCTTGCTCTCATTCCGCAATTCGCTTTAAGAGACGCACTTCAGCTCCGCACTCTCTTTCTCTCTCCATCCGCAGAAGGCTTGCCATTTCATCATGCTGAACGTGCAGCAGCTCCTCGAGGCTGTGCCGCAGGATGTCTACGGCGTGGCGCTCGCGACCGTCGTCGCCTACTTTGCACTGCGCGCGTTCTGCAACGTCGACCGCGTGCTCAAGAAGTTCTACCCGGTTGTGCTGCTCGCCGGCGCCTACTACCGCTACCATCTCCTCTCCACCACGACCTCCACGTCTACGACGTCCACGAAGGAGAGCAGCGTGCTGCTCGAGGCGCTCAAGAGCCTGCACGCGCAAGCGCCGCACGTTGAAGCCGCGCTGGGCGACCTCGTGGTCGTGGCGCTCGCGCTCCACGTGACTGTGGGCGTGCTCGACACGCTGCGCAAGTCCCGCTACGTGTCGAAGAAGAACGTGCTGAACGTGCTCGGTGGCACGGCCGTGAACGTGATGAAGAAGATCCCGTTCGTCTCAGGCAAGCTTGCGAGCGAGATCAAGAAGATCGAGGAGCAGATCGAGCACTCGCTCAAGGGCGAAGAGCACCAGAAGATGGCCAAGATCTACGAATTGCCCGCCAAGGGCATGGCGGACGACAAGCTCGTAACGCTCATGAAGACGCTCGCGGGCGACGCCGACAAGAAGTGGCAGGAGGGGCTCGTCTCGGGCGCGGTCTACCACGGCGAGAAGGACCATCTAGACGTGCTCAACAAGGCGTATGCGCTCTTCTCGGTCTCGAACCCTCTGCACGCCGACATCTGGCCTGCCGTGGGCAAGTTCGAGGCGGAAGTCATCTCGATGACGGCAAATCTCATGAGCAGCGGCAACGACAACGTGTGCGGTACGCTGAGCTCGGGCGGAACTGAGAGCATCTTCTTGGCGACCAAGACGCACCGCGAATACTACCGTCAGAAGCACGGCATTACGCAGCCGGAGATCATCGCGTGCGTGACGGCGCACGCTGCGATTGACAAGGCGTGCGAGATCCTCGGCATCAAGCTCATCAAGGTGCCCGTGGACCCGAAGACGCTCAAGTCGGACCTGAGCGCGATCAAGTGGAATATCACGGCGAACACGATTATGATCTACAGCAGCGCGCCCAACTTTCCGCATGGCATCATCGACGACATCGAAGGGCTCTCGAAAATTGCAGTTGCGAATGACGTCGGTCTGCACGTGGACTGCTGCCTGGGCGGCTTCATCCTGCCGTTCGCCAAGAAGCTGCGTCCGAACATGCCCAAGTTCGACTTTGAACTGCCGGGCGTGACGAGCATGTCGTGCGACACGCACAAGTACGGCTATGCGTCCAAGGGCACGTCGGTTGTGCTGTACAAGAGCAAGGAGCTGCGTCGTTTCCAGTACTTTGCGTACCCGGACTGGACGGGTGGGCTCTACGTGACCCCGACGCTCGCTGGTAGCCGACCTGGTGCGCTGAGCGCGGCGGCGTGGGCGTCGATGATGCGTCTGGGCTATGAAGGTTTCATGAAGAACACGGAGCAGATCCTACAGGTCGCCGAGGAGATCAAGGCGGGCATTGCGAAGATCGACGGGCTTTTCGTGCTCGGCGACCCGCTGGTGATGGTCATCTGCTTTGGCGGCAAGGGGCTCAACATCCTCAAGGTGAGCGATGCGATGGCCAAGAAGGGCTGGAGTCTCAATGCGCTGCAGCATCCGGCGTCCGTGCACCTGTGTGTGACGGTGCGCCACATCGGCAAGGCGAAGAAGTTCCTGAAGGAGCTCGAGGAGGCGGTGGCGGTCGTCAAGCAGGACCCGAACGGCGCGCTCGATGGCGGCAGCGCGATCTACGGCATGGCGTCGAGCATGCCCGCGGGTCCAGTCGACGACATCCTGCGCATCTACACGGACGTGACCCTCAAGGTCTAGAGATACGAAAACCCACAGAAGAAAATCAGTGCGTCCTACTATTCATCCGAATTTATTTGCCTTCCCACTCACGCGTTTCGTAGCATCTTGCTCCCTGTCAGCAGAGCTCAGACCGTGCTCACCACCACCTTGTTAAGCTTCTTGCCTGGGAAGTGGGGCTTGGTTTTCTTACTCTTCTTCTCGCTCTCTCGGTGTCTGCTTGTCGTACTCGCAGGTGTCGAGAGCGCTGTGCGGTCGAAGCTTCCTGCGCCTCCTTGCTGAGCTTCGCATAGCTGCTTGGCGTGGCCGATCTGCTCTGCCAGCACCTTCATACACACGCCCTTGCGAGGGTGCAGCGACGTCCAGAGTCCCCTCAGCTTGAGGTTGCTGGTGATGCCAGTGGCAGCTTCGTCAGTCGTCTGCGGCGTCGCAGCAGAGACACTAGCACCGAATGAAAACATCTTGTCGATCGGCTGTTCACCCTGGAACTCGTACACCCAGGCGTTGTCGAGTTCCTCGAGCGATCTCCCCGTGTAAAGCAGCGGCGCGACGTCCACGAGATACGAAGCGGGCCAGAACAGCGCATTGCCCGGCGCGAACTCGACGTCTGCATCTTCGCTCGCGTATGAGACTTCCCAGTCGCAGTCGAGCTCCTCGGTGTCTCTGGAATTGTTGCTAGTGACAGTGTTCGTTGCTGCAGCCAGTTGTCGCGTCGCTGGGTACGCTGTCGAGGTCGTGAACTTGATCGTGACGATGAACACTTCGTCGTCTTTGCTGCTGCGAGGGATGCGAAAGCGCTTGGCAGCGACGCCAAGGAGCTCGTGTTTCCGGTTAAAGAGCATGGCGAGCGACATTGCTGATGCTGACGCCGCATCTCCACCACCCATTTGTGTAGCCATTTCGGTGGTCGAAGATGATGGTGATGACGTGGGTTCAACCCGCGTAATCGCCACGGACTTGAAGAGGTTCTCGCTCAAGAGCTCCTCGTGCTGCGCGTTCTCGGCGACAAAGTCCCAGTAGTAGAGCGGCAGCAGCAGCATGCAGCGGTCGCAGTGAAAGTGCTCCGGGTGGACGTCGTCTTCGTCCAGACGCGCCCATCGACTGCACTTGACGTGGTACGTCTGGCCGCAGTCTTCCTTCGCGCAGAGCAGGAACGTGCCTCGTGCCGACCGCCGCGTCACTTTGATCACCTTCGAGCACACGGCGCACGTCCGCGCCACGAGCACGCCGCGCTCGTCAAAGTGCACGAGGCTCTTGCCCTGCGTCTTGTGCTTGTTCTTTGACCCTTTGCTGCCCATGGAGCGGAACTGGTCGTTCAGTGAGCGCGTGTGGCCCGTGTAGTTCTCCACGTGGAGCACGACCGTCAGCTGCGTGCTGATGGAACACGAGATGAGCAAATTGAGGTTCTCGGGGCAGTTGCTCTCAATGATACCAGGAGTGCCACGCTCTCCCGTGGGACTTGAATGCAGGTGAAACGGCTCAAGCGGAGTCGCGAGAAGGTCTGTGAGTCGACGAGCTAGCTGGTCTTTTAGGATGCCGTGAGTGGTCTGCCTGGTTCGTAGACGAAGCAGTCAGTCCACTGCTTAACTACTGCCAACAGCTCGTCATACAAGGACTCGCTCACCTCAAGCTTGAGCATCAGCAATGGCGATTTACAGATATTCCACATCGTCGCAGCCGCGTACACGCAGAGATCTACCATTGCAAGCCGTGAATCGTGTGAGAGGGAGAGACCAGAATAATACAAGCATCCATTCGTGGTCCACTCACCTGCATCCTTGCAGTCCAACAGTCGAAGCAGCGTCGACAGACCCGATATGGCGTCGATCTGGATCTGGCACTCGTTCTGAATCGAGAACGCGAGCAGCGCTGCAGCAGAGACGTGCTGGAGCTCGACGTCCAGACTGCACTGCGCGTTGAAGAGCAACACGAACAACGGGCAATAGTGTCGATGCGAGACGCACCCCCAGCTACGGCAAAATGAGCCACCAGTGAGCAATTCAGTTTCTTATTCAGCGTTTTGTACTGTTACGCTGCGATTGCTGTACCGGTCGCACGAGCTCGCGCTCAGTCGTCCTCGCTCCGACTGCGCCAGGTTGCCTAGAATGCTTGTTGCCATAGAAAGCGAGTGGTACACACACATTCCACTAGTCAGTCATCATAAGCTTGCAGTGAAAAGAATAGCGGCCTGTACGCCAATTTAATGACATACCCCGCGCAGTAGCGCTGCGTGGCAGCCGCTTGACTCGCGCTCCAGATCGTCGTGATGCGCCGCACGGCCTGGAACTGCACCATTTGGTCACGCAGTTTTGCGTCGCGCGCCATGAGTAGAACGCGTTTGAGGTCCTGCTCCGTGTCTCCGGCGCTGCGCTCGTCCTGCTCGTTGCGCTGGATGAGCGCCACGGCTTCGCTGAATTGGGCCGTGGCGACGGCGGCGGCATCGTGGTGAGCCATTTTGTGTGCGTTCTCCACCAAAATGGGTTCAGCAGGACAGAGTGGCTGTTGGTGGCAAAGAGTGTATCTTTTGTACGCAAACATTAACTGCCGCTTGACTTGTGGCAGCAGCAAGAAGATGCAACTGAAACTCACCTGAACTCAGACATGCATCGCTCTTTGGCGCGTCAAACCCTATATAAAAGGTATTCTTAACATATAGACTTCTATTTGTAGCATATTTATAAAGGTATATATTTTGCTACAAGATAAATTAATTAAGACGCCTTCTCACGAAATGACCGCCGTGTCGACCAAACGAGCAAACGAGCATGCATGGAATGGCGCTCAATTTCAATCGCGATTGCCTCTCAAGCACGCGTCTCTGTATGTGCACGTGCCTATAAATAGCACCAGCGCGCCAGGAATACACGCCAGACAGACACGCGCTACCTGCCATCTGTGGATCGCAGCCGGCCTTGTTAATCAGATCCAGCACCACACGCCCAAGAGCTACTCGTTAGCATGTTCACGCGGAGCAGCAGCTCGCGGAGCATGGGCGACGCCAGTGACGCTACTGCTGGCGGAAGCCTGCTGCAGGGCCTGCGCAAAACGACGCTGCTCGCCAAGATGGGGCGCTACGGCTCGGCCACGTCGCTGAGCCTCTCGCCGACGTCCACCGCGCCGCTCTCATCGTCGCCGTGGCTCGAGCGGCAGGAGGTGCTCGACGCGCGCACGCGCTACTTCCTCGTGCTCATGAAGCGCTTCCAGGAGCAAGACGGCAGTCTGCGGCAGCTCGAGGCCGAGCTGGGTGATATGCTCCTGCAGATCCAGGTGGGCTGGTGTTTGCCTACTAATCATCAAGGTCGTCATCTCTCCTGATTAATGGCTTGTATGGATGGACGTGCTGTAGAAAGCGTGTGCGGCTATGACGCGGACGGTGGAGGTGTTCACGCAGACGTTCAGGTACATTAGTCAATCCATGCGCTGTCTATTGGAGGCTTAGTGACTGACCTATATGGGGGAATCATAGATACGATGCCGCGTCCTACAAGCTTGGCGTGGACTACCTGGCCGTGATGAAAGTGATCGGCCGCGATGGCGCCGACATGATGGAGCAGTCGATCCGCTTCACAGTGCTCGACCCAGTCCTCGCGCGCCTCGAGCGCCACAACAAGCTCCGCGGCAGCATCCAGGCCTGGGAGAAGATCTACGCGGACGTTGTGGAGCTCCAGCTCTCGTTGGAGCAGCAGCAGCTCAAGAGTTCGCGGCTAGAGAAGGATGAGCGCAGGAGAAGAGCCGACCAGCATCGGCTCGCGGAGCTGCAGAACCAGCTCGCAGAGCTCCAGAATACCGTCACGCCGCGGATCGGTAAGTTCGTTTTCTTCACAACCACCTATTTTGAATGGCTTCTGAGATGCTATGAGGTCTGTTGGGATCGATTATTTCTACAGAGGAGACGACCGACACGTACCCTGCAGAGAACCAGGTGCAGCTGTTTGCAGCGATGGTGCGTCGATAGAACTGACTGCTTGACAACATTCCTATCAAAACATGGACTGAGTGATATGTACCTGTTCTCTTCCTGATACACAGAGGCTGCAGCTCGCGATCTTCTTTTTCAACGCGAACCAGGCGCTCTTTAGTGGCCTCTCAGAGACAGAGACAGAGATGGTACGAGGTCCTGAACTCCCAGCCCCGATCATCACCAAGACCGTCGCGACCGTCGTGTCATCTTCATCGCCACTACAACCTCAATCAGACGGTCAAGTGCTCTTGAGCAAGCACAGCGTGGTGTCGAGTACGTCCACCGAAGCCTCAACCGAGCTCGAAGCCGACGATTCGTACCAGACGGCACCATTTGCCAGCGAAGAAGATGGAGAAGAAAATGAAAACGACGGTAATACGCAGATAGCCGATGAAAACGAGAGAGAGGGCATGGAACTGCGGTCGTCTATCACTCTGGAGGAGTTTGAGCTCGGCATGAGTCCCCCCGAGGCGCTTCTGACTGAAGAGAGCGGTTCTTCTACTCGAACGACGCGATCGCTGAGCCACTCGGACGAGGTGGCGAGCCACTCTGGGGACATTGTGAACCTGCTCGCGCTCGCGTCGAATCCTGTGCTTCCAGACTATTCCCAGGACGACTGCTGCTCTGATTATCAACCTGACGCTGAGAGATCAGATGACGGTGACAGTATGAGCGAGCGATCTCAACGCGCAGACAGCCTTGCATCGAGTCCGCATGCTGGGGCCTTTTCGAGCTTCCAGAGGTCTTTTCAGGACAAGTTCGGTGCGACTGGCGGGAAGAGCGACAAGTTCCTGCAGCGCACGACGTCGAACGTGAGTCAGACCTCAGTTTCCTCGTCAATCGACAAGGTGAGACTGTCTGAAGGTTTCCAGTCATCCGCGCATCTTCATACCTGTTAGCTAAACTTGGCTTGTGATTTGTGTCATTCTGTAGTTCCTCCCGCCAAGTCCGCCGCCGCTCTCGACGTCCGAGTGGCGGCGCATCGAGCGGTGTCTATGGGAGATCGACCGCAACGGCGCGCCGTCGCCACCAAAGAAAGCGAGGCCACCACCGACTACTTCTGCTGCCCTTACGGCTGCCACGGAAGATCTCTCCTGGTCGTCCACGGACGGCAATCTGCTGCTCAACCTTGTCAAACAGGTGTGTGGCGTGCTATCACAAATGATCTTGAAGCGCATGCTTGAATGACGGTACCGGTATATCACTAATACTGTTCACTTGTGTGCCACACACACAGGACAAACACCTCTTCTTTGAGTGCACGGCGTTCTTGCCGATCGAGGAGATCGCGCAGCTCGCCAGGGTCGACCGCGTCATGCGTTCCACGCTGCGCAGCTGCTCGTCGGTGTGGAAGCAGTCGATCCGCACCTGCGGTTTGTCGCCGTCGATCCGGAGCGCAGTGTGGCTGAACCTGTTCTATGGGCAGACGCCGTGGCAGCCAGAGGCAACAAATTCTCAAAGCAATACGACGGCACCCCACCACCTGAGCGCACCCGAGACGCGCGCAAAGATCTACGAGCAGCTGCTGCTGAAAGTAGGCACGCGGATGGCCAGTGGCTCGCTGTTCGTCAACCGAGACAACTCGCTCTCGTCCCCCATCATCAGTGAAGAGGAGCAGCAGATGCTTGTGTGGCTTCAAGAGATCGACGTGGACGTCGCAAGGACGTGCAACACGGACATCTACGCCAAGGACGTGGTACGTGCCGCCCCTGAGCTTTGTTTATCGACTTGCCCACCAGAGCTTACTTTTGCACCGAGAGCCTAACCATGTTTTTCTTCATGTTGTTTCGAATTGTAGGCTGATGACTGGAATGCAGCGTTCAGCATCCCAACAAAGGTGTCCACTGGTGTCATCAACAGCGCCGAGTCCGAGCACTCGATCATCGAAGCTCTGGTGGAATTGGCTCTGCTCACGTCGCTGACAACAGACTCACAGTGCGACTCGCCGACATCTTCAACCGCCTCGCCATCCTCATCGCCAATATCATCTTCACGCTCAAAGAGACTGAGAGGACTGACAACCACCTCAGCTACTGACGACAGTGTGTCGAAATCCGCAGTCGAGGCCAAGATCCGACGCATCCTCAGGGCCTACGCCATGTACAACCCGCGCGTGGGGTACTGCCAGGGCATGAACTTCCTCGTCCGCGTGCTACTTGAAGTGACGGAGAACGAGGCCGATGTTTTCTGGCTCTTTGTCGGGCTCTCGGAGCCCGAGATCAATTGCAACCTGTACGAACCGGGGCTCGCAGTACTGCAGCCGCTGCTAGCGAAATTTGAGCTCCTTGTGTCGTACCACATGCCCGAGCTCTTTGTGCACTTCCAGCGAGAGGGTATCCACATGGCGGCGTTCAGCACGCGGTGGTTCATGACCATGTTCTCGTCCTTCGAGACCTTTGGCCCTACGCTCGTGCTGCGCATGCTCGACCTCTTCGTGATCGACGGCTGGCGCGTGCTGCTCAGCATGGGGCTCGTGGTGCTTGACGAACTGCGCGAGACGCTCGTGAAGAGCGACTTGGAGAGCATCCTGCGCATCCTGCAGTTTCCGAGGAGCTACATGGTCGAGCCAGACCACGCGCGGCGGCGACAGCTTTTGCGCCATGCACTCGCGTTCTGTACCACGCGAGCGATCAACACGATGTGAAAAAGAGCGAAGGGACAACGCGATTTCAAAGCTATCAGCCGAAATTTTTGATCAAACCCAGCGCCTCCATACGGTGGTGGCACCAAGAAGATGCCTCCGTTTCATAAGGTGAACTCTTTCGAGCCCAAGATTACACTTGTTGTGCCTCCCGAACGCAACAACTGCCTTCTACTGAGAGCACATGGGGAATGAAAGCCATCATTCCGCTTTGCTGCCGACTATAGAGTAAAAATAATCTGAATGCGCTACTGACCGCGCTGCGTTTGCTGCTCGAGCTTCCCTGCGTAAATGCCATCGATGGTGGATGTCCTTGTGCCCTCCTAACGAAGATGAAGAACATTCCCACAGATCGATCCCTGTTAGCTCGATGCCGTTGTTCAACACACTATTGAGACCCTCAAGCACGCTAGTGGAGATGCTGATGTTGAACGGACGCAACTTCTTTTGTGGCAACAGGCTGAAAAGCTTTGCAAGGCGTTCGTCTCTACTGTCGCCGTCTGCCAGTCGAGCGTTATGCTTCTCAATGTCTTGTAGGATGCTGAACAGGAATCGCAGGTACTCATGAGGCTCTTGTTTGACTTGGAGAGGAAGGGGCCCGATCCGCGCTCGCACATCGTCGCACAGCGTCTGCATCCAGCGCGCATCTGACTGAGGAATTGGAAGTTGATCCTGCTTGAACACACTGTATCTGGAAACGAGTTCTGACACCGAGTATGGCTCCTCCGTACTTGCCTGCGTCAGAATCGAAACGACACTCTTCGAAATGCGCGCCTCGTTGACGCTGAAGTACGTCCC
>JAASGT010000445.1:0-25186 GCA_023334315.1 Globisporangium alternatum | reverse complement strand
TGCAGCTTCTTTCGCAACAGGGATCGGACTCGGAGCCGGAGCACTGGCCGTTGCTGTCGTCTTCGCCTGTTCAGTTGGGAGCGAGGCACCACCCGAAGCCGAGTTCACACCACCATTGCCAGTCATCGCCTCTGGGAACTGAGAGTACTGGTAGTTGGAGAAACCAGGGTACGAGTATTGGTAGTAGGAGCTGTAGTTTGGGGTGTAGCCGTAGCCAGACTGACCACCGTACGAGTAGTATGGCGATCGCGGGTATCCGTAGTAGCTGTTACCGTATCCGTAGCCACCGTAGCCACCGTAGCCGTACCCGGAGCCATAGCCGACGTTGCCATAGCCATTGCCGTAAGAGTTGTAACCATATCCGTAGTCGCGGTTCTTCTTGTGGCGGTGGCCGTGCTTGTGCTTATGCTTATGCTTGTGCTTGTGGCCATAGTCGTCATCATCACAGTCGTCGTCGCCGTAGCTCTTGCTGGTCAGATGGCGGCCGTGCTTCTTCCCATGAGATTTGTGCTTGTGGCCTTTGCCGCGATGATGTTTGAGATGCGCGTCGGCTTGCTCGAACTGGAGAATCGCCAGCACGAAGCATAGTGCAACGGCGACCAGGAGCGCTTTCTGCATACTGGCGTTGACAGGAGGTGATGCTGGGCTGTCGGAGGGCGAACTGCTGTTCTTGTCGACGTGTGCTGTTGCTGTCGACTTGAGTGAGAGACTGGGAATTGGAGAGTGGGCAATGCGGCACAGTGTGCTGGAGCGCGGTAGGGACGGTTCATGCGCTCTCGATTGCGTCCAATTGATCGTCGCACAGTTCAGACTCACTAGTCTTCTCCCTCTGCAAAGAGAACAATGGGTCAGCGTGTGTCAGAAATGTTGGACTGGGTTGACGGCTATCAGTCTTGAGAATCGTAAGCCAGTCAATTGGCGTCCACTTGGTTCGAAGTCTCTCACAATCGTGGTTCTTTTGTGCTCGAGCATGGGAATCAATGCTCTTTTGAAACCTCTCTTGAGCCACTGCAGGCAACACACTAGCAAGAAGAAATCCCAAGTGCCTCCTGCTGAAGGTTGCCTGTCACTCATGTGCACAACATTCTTTGAGAAGAAATCATCATGTCAACTTGCAAACAGTATATTTAGAGCGAGACGCAGCAGAACTCCTGCCGCCCGATTGCGACAAGCGCGTCGCCACTCGGACACCAGCGCACGCCGATGGCTTTGAACTCGTCTATCAACACACATCAATCCCATCCGCACACAAGCATCATCAATCAATAAGGGCAAGAGAATGAACCCACATCAAGAACTGTAGGACGTACCAACAGGGATATCGACCCAGGACACGCCTCCTGCGGACCACAGGTAGACGCGGTTCTCGCCCGAGACAAGCGCGAGGCGGTTCTGCACCGGGTCCCAGCGCAGGTTCCGCACGGGCTGGATGAGCGACACGACCGCGTGCAGCGTCATGGTCTCGGTCTGCCAGATCCAGACATTGTGCGGCATCTGGTCGCTCTTGGTCGCCACGAACGCCGAGTCGCTACTCCAGCTCACGCGGCTGATGCCCATCTTCGGGTTCTCCTTTCTACAGAGTTAAACCACAGTTAGCACCTTAAAAGCCCACACTGTAATGCTGCACTGATGTGAATGCCTTGGATGACTCACAGTGGATCTGGCGTCGTGGTCAGCACGGAGAACGGTGGCTCATGCAGGATAAAGCAGATCTCGCGCGACTTGCGTCCACCGGCGGCCTTCGCAGCTGCCGACGCCGCGAGCGACGAGTTGGAGAGCAGGGACGAGCTACTCTGCTGCAACGTGATCGCGATACGCTTGCCCTGCGGCCGCTCGAAGATCGGCTGGTCGGCGAACTGCTCCTCGAACTCGACCTACAAACGTGTTTCTGATTAGTCGCTGGTTTAAAAAGTGCTCCGCTCAAGCGCACAGTAGCCTAGGCACGTACGGCGGTCTTGTTGACGCGCGTCATGGTGACAGCGACGGCCTCGTGGTCAAAGTCCGCGATGGGCTTCCAGTTGAGATGGCTCAGCACGCGCATGTGGTCATCAAAGCTGCCTAATGCGAGGAACTGGCCCGACGTCGACCACTCCATGGCCTTGAGCCCCAGCGCATGCTCGTATGCCTATACAACATCGTGCCACGAGACATAGAATGCATTAGTGAGACGGAAAAAAGACAGTCTGGGCCTCAGGCCGTTCAGCACCGCACCTGATACTTGGACAACAGCGTGCCGTTGATTGCGTAAAGCAAGATGCGGAATTCGAGATGGCTGTCGCGCACTGCGATCGTACTGTTCCGACAGACAAGCAGATTGCGTTAGTGGAATGCCAGTGACTATCCAAAAGAGCAATCACACGTACGTGTTGTCGGGCGACCAGCTAATCTCGACGCAGTCGTAGCTCTCCAGTGGGAAATGCGTCACGAGCTCCCACGACGCGCAGTTGTAGATCCCAATGAAGTCCTATGTAAAAGACACATAGAGAGCAGCAAGGTGCGTCGTTATCGAATAGAGGTTAGCAGACAGATGCAGAATGAACGCACGCACCTTGCAGTCGTGGCGCTCGGCGACCGCGAGGAGCTCGCTGTCGGGGCTGAACGAGAAGCCTTCGGTCGTGAGCTTCGGGTTGCGGATAATGTACTTGGCGCCGTCCATGAGCGACCACACGGTCGCGTGCAGCTGGAAGTCCGAAACTGTAATGAAGTGGCGCGAGTCTGGTGACCATTTCCCATATACCTGTAGGTGGACAATGATACGCCTCGAGAGTGAGCATCGTGAACGAGTCCATGATGAAGCACAACATCCTAACGAAGCCTACCATTCCAACAACACCTTCGTTGATCTTGCATGTCCAAGAGGAGTCTTTCACAGACCAGATCTATACCACAATGACACACAGCAGGAGGGATATAGAGGCATTGACCTAGTGTCACACTCACATCACATGAACACATGTGCATAGTAGCGATGGGCCAACAAGCAAAGCAATGCGAGCGATGAGAGACGAACCTGCACGAGTGCGCGCTTGTACATCGCCGTAGACACCAGCTGCGAGTCATCGGACCACGCGATGGACTGGATCACGTCCACTGCCGAGTACTGTTGCAGGATCTGCAGCGTGCTCTTCTCACGGATCGTCAGGCGATTGCTGTGCGCCGCCGCGAGGAACCGACCGCATGGAGACCACTGCACGAGGCCGCTGCTCACTTTCAGTAGCGCCGAGATCTCGGCCTCCTGCTGCGCGCTGTCATCATCAGCAGCTGGTGCACCAGCATCTCTATCTCCAGCTGTTGAGTGAGACACGGAAGGTAAGGCAGTCGCAACGTGGCTGTGGCTCACGCTGTTGCTGCCTGCAAGCGTCTCGCCATTGCGCCGCATGTTCCTAGTTGTTGCCGCATTGAGTCAAGCGCGCAAAAACGACGCAATCCTGTAAAAATGCATAGTCATTGTATAAAGATATATTTTTGACAGTACAAATTTCATCATGTATTAGAGGTATGACAAAGTCAAAGGATAGTTCTACTTGATCGTTACAAGTAACCTTTGTATTCCCACATATCATGCAATCGATTATAAAGGTATTCGTTTGTAGAGGACTTCTTCAAAAAGCGCGGGGAAAACAAAAATTATTGCAGCCAAACGAGTGAGCAGCAGCAGCAGCCATGGCGGACGAAGAGATGAAGCTCGCAGAGGATGCGCCGAGGTGCGTGAGCGCTCCATACAACTGCATAGCTTCTACTCATACGTAGGTCAGGGCACTCTAACAATGTTTTGTGTGCACGTGTGCGCCGGCCACCACAACGCAGCTTTGAAGGCATCTCGTCGCGCAACCGCGCGACCGAGTCGTGGCCCTGGGTCGAGAAGTACCGCCCGTCGAGCCTGAGCGACCTCATTGCGCACCAGGAGATCATCTCGACGCTCAACCGGCTTATTGACGCGCAGAAGCTGCCGCATCTGCTCTTCTACGGCCCGCCGGGCACGGGCAAGACGTCCATGATCATCGCGGCCGCGCGCCGCCTGTACGGCAAGAACTACGGGTCCATGGTGTTGGAGGTGAGTGAATGAGCTTATGTAACAGATCCGCTGTTGGATGGTGTGTACTTAAGATGTGCTGTGTGTGTTATTGTTGTTTGTGTAGCTCAATGCCTCGGACGACCGTGGTATCGACGTCGTGCGTAACCAGATCAAGGAGTTCGCTGGCACGAAGAAACTCTTCAGCTGCGGCGTGAAGCTCATCATCCTCGACGAGGCCGACTCAATGACCAACGACGCGCAGTTCTCCTTACGTCGAGGTAAGTAGCGTACTCATTTATCTGCTATTCTTCAGCACGATGCATGGACTCACCACCAGCGTCGTTCGTGTGACTGACTGCTTTCGGTAGTAATCGAAAAGTACACAAAGAACGCGCGCTTCTGTCTGATCTGCAATTACGTGAGCAAGATCATCCCGGCGCTGCAGTCGCGTTGCACGCGCTTCCGCTTCGCGCCGCTCGCGGAGAGCCAAGTGAGCGAGCGCGTGAAGCATATCGCCGAGCTCGAAAAGTACGTCGTGTGTACTTATTGATGCATCGTGCTGAGATCGCTTACAACGGACCATGTGCGTGTGTGTATCTTGTGATATGAGCAGTCTCAACATGACGGAAGACGGCTTCAAGGCTGTGCTGCACCTGGGCGCGGGTGACATGCGCCGCATCCTCAACATCCTGCAGGCGACATCCATGGCGCACGACGTGGTGAACGAAGCCAACGTGTACATGTGCACGGGCAACCCGCTGCCAAAGGACGTCGAGGCGATCGCCCACTGGCTCTTTAATGAGAGTTTCTCCGTCGCCGTACGCAAGTGCGCCGAGATGCAAAAGCTCAAGGGCTACGCCACGAGTGACATCCTCCAGGACATCTACCGCTTCACCAACACGCTCGAGCTTCCCCCCGCGTGCCGCATGTATTTATACGACGAGCTCGCCAAGCTCGAGCACCGCCTGTCGAGCGGCACGACCGAGGAGCTCCAGCTCACGAGCCTCGTGTCCATCTTCGCGATCGCGCGCGAGCAAATGGGCCAGGCGATCGCCATCACGAGCGGACCATAGAAGAAGACATGGGGATGGCCAGGATCGTTAGCGACAAACACATGCTGGGGCTCGTGTACTCGAAGTGTACTTACTTAACGATAAAGACACCACATTTACGAGCCACTTGCAGTATTTGAAATCACATGGAACAACCATCAAAATGCAAACCTCATTCGATTCATTCGTTACGCACGGGTGGCTCACTCTCGCGTTGCTCGCATATCCTTTCTCTCTTTCTCAAGTCAATGAATGACTGCTGGGGGCGAGCTGAACTAGATCGTTTACTTTTCTAGAAGCAGCACCTTGCCGATGGCGATGGTCTTACCTTCGTCGCGAAGCGTGATGCGGCCGAGCTGCGGCATGACCTCGAAGGTCTCGATCGTGATGCTCTGGTCCACCTCGATGCGGCAGATCACGCTCTGGCCCTGCTTGATGAACGTCACGGGCTTGCGGATCGGCTTCTGCGTCTTCGGGTCGATCGGGCGCAGCAGCTTCGTGATCGTGCACTCCTGCGCAATCGTGTGGCAGTGCAGGATGCACTTGTAGCCGGCCGTGAGCAACGGGCGGTGCTCCAGTGTGTCCACGAGCGCGATCTGCGCCGCGAACGTATGGATCGCGCGCGGCACGGGCTCCACCTTGTTCGTGCACAGCACGAAGCCCTTGAGCACCTCGTCAAGGCCGCACGAGAGGCGGATCGTCACGTTCTCACCCGGCTTGGCCGTACGCACGGGCAGCTCGTTGATGTACACCTGGTGCACGATCGCCGTGGCGTTCGTGGGCATGAGCAGCACCTTCTGGCCCGTGCACAGCACACCGGACTCGACCTTGCCGAGCGCGATCGTGCCACGTTCCTGGTACCGGTCGAGGATCGGCACGCGCAGTGGACCCTCGGCGTTACGGCCTATGATGTGCATCGTGTCCATAAAGTCGATGAGCGACTCGCCATCGTACCACGGCGCCTTGGCGGCGTCCACCTTGGTTTTGATGTTGTCGCCGTTGAGCCCCGAGACTGGGATGAACACGACGTCGCGCTTAACAGCAAAGCCGCACGTGCGCAGGAACGGGCGCAGCTTGTCGGCGCACTCGTCGAAACGTTCGCGGCCCCAGTTGCACTCGTCCATCTTGTTGATCACGACAACGAGCTTGTTGATACCAAGCGTCTTGGCGAGCATCGCGTGCTCGCGCGTCTGGCCGCCGCGCTCAAAGCCCGTCTCGAACTCGCCCTTACGCGCTGAGATCACGAGGATGCCCACGTCAGCCTGCGACGCGCCCTGAATCATGTTGGGCACGTAGTTCTTGTGGCCCGGCGCGTCAAGGATCGTGAAGCGGCGGCTTGGCGTCTCAAAGTGCGCGCGGCCCACCTCGACGGTCTTACCCTTGGCGCGCTCCTCCTCGCCCGTGTCCATGATGAACGCGAGGAACCAACTGTCGCGGTTGCGCGCCTTGGCCTCCTTCTCGAAGCGCTCGATCGTGCGCTTGTCCACCATGTCCATGAGGTACAAGATGTTGCCCGAGAGCGTTGACTTGCCGGCGTCCACGTGGCCGATGAGCACCACGTTCAGGTGCTCGCGCGGGTCCTCCTCGATCACCTCGGCATCCTCTTCGAGCACAAACTCGTCGTCCTCGTCCTCGCCGTCAGCCAGATCAAGCTTCTCGACCTTCTCCTCGAGCGCCTCGACCGCAGCAGGGGCAGCCGCAGGGCTCGCCTTGGGCGACGCCACAGGCGTGGCTGCCTTCTTCACGGGCGAAGCCACGGGCGTTGGCGTCTTCGCGGCAGTCGCGACAGGGCTCGCTGGCGCAGCTGGAGCTGCAGCGCCGAGCACAGCAGCCTTCTTCGGCACCGGCATCACTGGGTTGAAACCTCCAGGCGCTGGGGACGCAGCAGGCGGTGCTGGTGGCGGTGGAGGGGGCGTCCAGGTCGACGCCGTTGGGTTGAAGGAGAACGCCTTCGCGCTCGGGTTCAAAGCAGGTTTGTCTATAGAAGAGAGCAGCAAACGAAGAGTAAGTTGACAGACATAGCAGTCACGCATGCAATGGAGGTGTCGTGCGGCAGCTGTGCACGCTCGCACAAGTCGAAGTACGCTCGACGATGCAACTGGATCCCGCGCCGCCACCCACCATGCGATCCTCATTGCGCTTTCCAGAATCATCATCAGCGAGGGCGACGTGTGGGGATACGTAGTGACAACAGGGGGCCAGCACGAGCACACCAGCAGATGTGCGCATGCACGCGTAGTAGTGCATAGGTACACATGGAAGCTAAAGGAGGGGGAGGCAACGACGTACCAGCCATTCTTGCAAATCTCGTGCTCGTCTTGGAATGAAAGTGCAAGGAGCTATTCCAGCCAAGCGAGTTGAGTCCAAAGCGCTTACCGTGAGCATCTTGGATAAGTGCGCATCATAAGCAGCCACAATTCGGATAAAAACGTACAATAAACAAGTCCGCATGTGACTATAAATTCGCATATACGTCGAGTTTGCTACAAATGTTTCTCACGTTGAAGCAATTTTGAATGGACTGGACAGCTCTTGGCAGACTGCTTCACGTCGACACTACTTGATTCTTGATTCTTGGAGCAACGTGGTTGTATTCGCAACTTCCTCTCTGCCTAATCGGAGGAGGAAGCATCTGACTGTTGATACACGAACTCGTCCTCTGACAACTCCTGCTCCACAGGGCTTCTTCACTGCGTTTCTTGAGCACACGCCTCGCTTTTGCTGGAGCTCATTTAACAAGCAACGCAACCAATAATGTTGCTCTCGAACGGCTTTGACGTGCGCGCGAGCAGCCTCGTGAGCGACGTGGACGCCGCGATCGAGCGCGTGGTGGGGCACTTCGAGGACAACGACATCGCGCTGCGCGTGGACGTGCTGCGCGCGCTCGCGGCACAGGCCATGCTCGCCTTCGAGACCGAGCGCATGCGCGAGCGGCTGCGCCAGCACCCGATCACACGCGACCTCATCGACGCTGTGTCGACCCAATCGAGCGTCTACGAGCGCCTCGCGACAGGTCTCCGTGTCCAGGAGTTCAGCAGCGCGTACGACGCACAGCGCAATGTGGAAATTCTTGCGACAGTGCAGTGGCTGCTCAAGGAGGACGACGGCGCCATCAAGCAAAAGAAGAAGAAGGCGCGCAAGGCGTCGAAAGCCGCAGTCGACCGCTCTGTGCCGCTGATCTTGCGCTACGCGTACTCGCGGTCGCTCTCGGAAGACGAGAGTACGACGTTCATCGAGTTCCGCGTGACGGCGAGCGTGGGCAACGGTGGCAAGCCCAAGGAGCTCGTGCACTTCGCCATGAGCAGCTCGTCGCCGTACCCGCGTAGCTTCTACGAGGACCAGAACGACGGCGGCGATTTGTCGGACGACGACGAGGGAAGCTCTTCAAAGGCTACTGAGCAGACTGAAGGCCAGAAAAGCGAGAGCGAAGAGGAGCAGGCCGACTCTGAAGCAGAGGCTAATGGCGAAGAAGAGGGAAGTGAAGCTGGTGGCGAAGAAGAACAGCAGCTCGACGGCCCATACGGTGAAGCGATGGAGGCCTTCGCGTTCGATGAGAGCGAAGCCGTGGACGACATTCTGACGTGGTTGGGCGAAGACAACGTGGACCCGGCCGACGTCATCGGGTTCTTTTTGGCGCTACCTGTGTACGAAGACGAGTGGCAGCTGGACGAGCGCATCACGGAGATTGTGTTCAACCAGAGCGACGGCGGAGAGGCCATGAGCGGCGACGAGAGCGACCAGGAAGAGGAGTAACACTGTGAAGGGGTAAGTTAGAGTGGAATGAATAGAGCGATCAGTTTCCAGATAGAGCTGTGCGAGTACATCGGAAACTGGAATTGGCCATTCACTTACGGTCATCTGTGTCAATCTATCTATCTTCTGTAGCAGTTAGACTCGGCCGCATGCGATGGTCGCTGCTGGTGGTTACTGTAGCTCATCGCAGGGCTATTTTCCGCCACCACCGGCAGTTAGCTGCCTCAAGATGACACGCTCCTATTCGACGCTACCAGCATTGCCAACCGCAGTGTGAGAGCCAAGCTGACTCTCCCGTCGCACCGCAAGAAGCGCTCGTCCACGCACGCTGTCACTTCTTTAGCTCTCTCACTCTCTCGACCATTGCTCTGATGGCGCTCGGCGTGAAGCGCTCAGCGTCGTTAAAGCAGAGCTCTACGCGGCCCTCGGCCTCGGTGCTCAACGACATCGACGACCTCTACGAGAATAACGCATTCGACGACGACCAGGATGATCAGGTCCCAGACTACACCAGCTCCAGCAATGGCAACAAGGATGGCCTCAAGAAGCCAAAACCGCAGACCCGGATCACATCCAAGGAGTCGTCAGCATCAGCCTCAGCCTCAACAAAGGTCAAGCCTGGGGCTGCCAGTGGTAACAATACGAAGCAGCTGGACTTTAACGTCTGGGTCGCACGCAAGGACAAGTACGAGCGCATCGCCGCGGCGCTCGCGCTGCTCAACACGGAGCGCGCGAGCTCGGACGAGCAATGGCTCGAGCTCGCGGTCTCACTCGCGGCCACCGACTGCCTCTTGAAGACAGGCAAGAGCGACAAGTGCGACTGCGCCGGCGTGTGCCGCGACGCCAGTCACTCGGTCACCAAGCAGCGCACGCGCTGCCAGTGCCCCGCGAAGAAGTGCTCACTCTGCCGGCGCTGCGTTAACACGTCTCCCGGAGTCATCACAGAGAAGATGGTGGCCGCGCTCAGTCCGTACCGGCTCGAGTCCTCGCAGAGCATGCTCGCGCTCGCCGAGCTCATCGCGCAGGCCGGCGAAGGTCAGAGCCTGCAGACGGGCAAGCCCAAGATCACGACGGCCGTGCTGCGCATGGCGCAGACCGTGCTGGCGCAGTGCAGCATCTTGGAGAACGACGACGGTACGCGCATCCAGCGGCCGTGCTCCTGTCCCGTGCGCTCACTGGGCGACCTCTGGGTCAAGTGGACGACCAAGTTCCACACGTTCTCACGCGTGCCGTTGACAGAGAGCGAGGCGGCCAAGTTCTCGAGCGGCACGCGGCAGATGATGGAGTTTGACGAGCAGAAGAAGACGTACTTCATGACGCTCAAGTGGCACCAGGCGGCGAAGCCGCAGAAGGGCGACACGGCCAAGATTGCGGCGCGGCGCATGCTCACGGCCGACCAGAAGAAGCAGAACGCATTCTTCCTCGGTCTTTGCAAGAAGTACTGGACGAAGGCGCAGCACCGCGTCGTAGAGCATCTGCAGGAGAAGATGAGTCAGTACGAGGACTTGCCGTCTGAGAAGCGCAAGAAGCTACCAAGCAACGCCGAGATGGAGCTACTCGTGCTCAATCGCCTGGGTGTGCAGCGCATCATGAAGTGGCTCGAGGAGGACCAGGAGGCGATCGAAGAGAAGAAGAGCGATGAGGTGAGAGAGAAGACCGAGGGCGGCGTCGTGGCGCACAACGCCTGGGTCAAGCGCAAGGACCGCTTGCGCATCCACATGCCCACGACTGATGGTGACAAGAGCTCCGGAGGCCAAGCCTCGGGTCGGAAGACCGTGGCAAAGCCCGGCGGGACGTGGAAGCCGCCGCGCTTTGACTTCTCGAGCGGCAAAGGCGTCGTACGCAAGAACAAGGTCAAGGTCCCGTCGTCCACCGTGGAGCTTATGAAGGAGAGCGGCCTCAAGTACGTGCATGCGATGAGCGAGGGCTTCCAAGGGCGAGGGGGAGACCTCGAAAAGTGCAAGCAGCTGCTCGTGAAGAAGGGCCACATCCTACGCGCGAACTTTGACAACGGCAATGGCGACGACGACCACCCGTTCTCGAAGGACCGGTACCTCTTTGAGAAAGAGCACAACCCAACGCTCAAGAAGAAGAAGGAAAGCGAGAAGTTCCGTCAGGAGAAGAGCAAGGAGAGCTACGAGGTCTGGATCGCTCACAAGGCGCTCAAGGATCGCGCCGTCAAGTTCTTGCACCACATCCCACGGCCGAGTGGCGGGAATGACCGTTCGCCTGAGAGCGGTGGCGACGACGACGCGATCCCAGCGTCTGTGCGCTGGGAAGAGGTCGGCAAAGCTTTGAAAGCCGTCGACCGCGGGCTCCTCGACGAGTGGGTCAAGTGGAGCGACGGCTTCAAGAGCGCCGCACGGTGCCGTATGCTCTGGGAGAGCTTCGCACCCATCGCGTGCGACGTCCACTGCACGTCCTCGGCGATTCGCGACGTGTTCCTCAAGCTTTTGCATCGCAAGGGCATCAACTACAAGAAGGCTTTTCTCGACCACTGCGATCGCAAACACAAGAAGCTGCTGGCGCGCGGCGACGACGACTCGATACCGGAAGAGATGACGGACGACGAGCTCATGGAGCACTTCGCATCGCTCAACATCAAGGAATTCACAAAGCTGTTGCTGGACTTGGGCATCGTGCTGCAACCGGAGGAAGTGCAGCGGCTTCTCGAGTACTTTGACACGAACGGCGACCACCTCGTGAGCATGAAGGAGTTCCTGGACGTCGTGGGCGAGAAGCGCAGGGCCCAGTGCCACGGCGACACGGACATTTTGCTCAAGCAGGTGTGCATGTGGGAGACTGTGTGCCACGAGTGCGGCATGCTCAACGCCTTCCAGCTCGTCATCGGGAACACGAAGCCCGGTAGTAGTCGCATGAGGTCGGAGCTTCCAGGGCACATCAAGCGCCGTGAACAGAGCGCGCGCTTTGACTGCGACCCGGAGTGCGACATGCGCGACCTCAAGGGCAAGGCGCCCAAGAGCTGCGCGTTTGCGTCCTGGACGGACGAGAAGGCTGCGCCCTTTGTGAAGAAGCTCGAGCTGTGGTCGGCCGAGCACCGCGAGCAGCGTGTGCTCCAGCAGCTCGTGACCGAGGGCTTCCCGCCGGACGCGCCCACGCTCTTCCGCGACGACGACGAGGCGCTGGACCCGACGACGCAGATCCTGCTGCGCTGGCACCCGCCGCCCGTCAAGGGCAACAACGGTGCCGCGTTCTACATCCTCGAGACGATTGGCGCTGAGGGCACGCCGAGCTTTCGCCTGAACGAGTACCGCGAGGTGTACCGCGACCCGAAGGACTACCAGGACAACAACGGCGAGCCGCGGTACCACTACGTCGTCTCGGGACTGCCACCGAACACCAAGTTTGGCTTCCGCATCCGCGCGCTCAACGGCTTTGGCGCCGGGCCGTACACGTTTGGGTACTTCTTCACGGCGCCGAGCATCCCGCCGGCACCACTGGCGATCCGCGTGAGCGCCAACAGCATCCACTTGGGCTGGGAGAGCTCGAGCTACTACCGCAAGCAGCTCCGCGAGCTCCGTCAGGTCTTTGAGGAGGCCGACGCCGACGGCAACGGCCTGATCTCGCGCGACGAGTTCATGGAGGAGATCGAGCGCCGCAAGCCCCGGCTGCTCGAGTTCTTACAGAAGACAAATGTTGCGAACTCGGATGCGAGCCACAAGGGCGCGCCGCTAAGCATCTTTGACGCCATCGAGACGGATGACAACGAGTGCATCTCCTGGGACGAGTTCCTGCGATTCTTCCACGGCTTCCTGGACGACAAGGCCGGAGATGCCGAGTCCTCGACCACCACCTCGCGAGGACTAACATCCTCAGCTTCCATGAAATCACTGCGAGACGGCACGAATAGCAGCAACACTGTTGTCACCAGTCGAGCCAAGAAGACAAGTGGTACTGGTCTTGGGGTCACGCAATGCCGCTACATCCTCAAACAGTGCTCGAACGAAGCCGAGGGCGAATACGTGGAGATCTACCGCGGCACCAAGAGCTCTTTTGTCGTCCACGGGCTCGCGAGTGGGAGCACATACCAGTTCCGCGTGCAGGCGTACAACGAGGAGAACATGTTCAGTCTCCACAGTGAGCCTGTCGTTGTGAACACGCTGCTGCAGACTCCATCGCCTCCGAGTATTGCCGAGTCCTCATCATACAGTTCGCTCACATCGTCGGCCGTGAAGCTCAAGTGGGCGGCCGCGAACGCCCGCCCGTGTCTCTCTCACGAAGCCCTCCAAGCGCGCTCCAAACAAAGCTCAAGCCTGCGCAAGGGCGGACCCTCGGGCGACGACCAGATCACGCGCATCCTGAAAGAGTGGGCGCAGGAGACGAGTCTCGACGACGGGTGCGTCGACTTCCGCGCCAAGTTCGACCGCTACGACGTCGACCGGAGCAGCTTCATCGAGCTGCCCGAGTTCAAGACGCTGCTCGAGGAGCTCGGCGTGCCAGCGACTGAGGAGCGCCTGGCCGCATACATGGAGGAGTTCGACACGGACAGCGATGGGAAGATCTCGTTCCAGGAGTTCACGCGCTGGTGGAACAAGACGGACGTCCAATACGTGCTCAAGCGAGACAGCGGTAGGCAGGATCGCTCAGAGGGTGGGCTTGTTTCCAGCAGTACCAGTAGCACTCAGCGGCTCCCAGCGATGACTTCTGCACTGACAGCCAACCAGATGAGCGTCATCTCGTACCGCGGCAAGGACATGTGGACGGTCGTGAACGGACTCGAGGCCAACACGCAGTACGCCTTCCGCTTGCGCATCGTCTCGTCGCACGCGTCCAGTCAGCTGAGCGACGTGCTCGAGTTATGGACGGCACCCCATGCGCCGTCGTGTGCGGGCGTGATCTGCGTCATGGCCACAACAGCACAGCTCCGCTGGTACCCGGGCGTGAACGGCGCCCAAAGGTTCGTCGTCGAGTGCAAGTTCGTCGAGACGCTGGTGAGTGGCGGCGAGTCATCACGACGAGCAGCTGCGTCCGCAAAGAGCTCCAGTGCACGAACGGGCGACTGGACCAAGGTCTACGAGGGCGCCGAGTCGCTCACGACCGTGACGGACCTGGTGCCCAACACGGTCTACCGCATCCGCGTCTTCGCGCTCAACCGCGTGGGCATTGCCAGCGAGCAGTCAACTGTCGCACAGTTCTGTACGCAGAGCAAGGACGAGGAGCGCGCAACGGGTGCCGTGCTGCGACCGGCCAACGCTGCCGACCACTTCACCATCGAGTGCTGCGAGGAAGGTGACATCGTCGCGGGCGACACGATCCTCTTCAGCGAGCGCATTGTGCGCAGCGAGATGGGCAAGGTCGTGGGTGAGGAGTCCTCTTCACGAGCCAGTGCCACGTCGTTAGCACGAGCTGCGGCGCTGAACACCTCGTCCGTGTACTCGGTTGCGAGCGCCATAGGCGGTGCTGGCGAGCCCATTGGCGAGAGAACCGTCGCCGCGCGGGTCGTGAGCGTGAAAGTCCACGAGAAGTACGGCAACGTTGTCACGATGGTCGTCGTCTGGTGTACCGTGCAGCTCTACGACGACGCGCTGCCTAAGTCGAGGAATATGTCGGCGGCGCAAGTGAAGGCGCTCGCTAACAAGACGCTGCGCACGACCGCGTCCATCCACTCGACGAGCCACAACGTGGCGCTGGCGAACCCGGGTTACACGCTTGCGACGGACCTCAAGTTCTCGCGCAAGGAGAGGAGTTTGTATCGCTACGACACGTTTCGCAAGCAGTGGCAGGACGAGCACGCGCGCCACCCGAGCACCTGGGACAAGTAGCTCAAAGCTCTACCACGAGAGTATAGAGAATTCGTAATAAAACCACACAGACATTACAAATGAAACATTCACCGTGTATGCACTTTTGCTCTTGAGCCTGATATGGTTGGCGGTCAGGAATCGCCACTATGGATGCTCACAGCATCTATGGGTTAGTCTGAGCCTGCTGCCTGCGAGGTCTCCGAGGTCGCCACGCAGGCTGATACAGCACTTCTCCACCCGTGGAGCTGGTGGTTGCACCAGTGCTGCTCGAATACTTGGGACCTTCCCAGTAGATCTTCTCGCACTGGGTGCACATCCAGAAGTTCGTGACGGAGTCGAGCACCTTCGTCTGAATCTCTTCTCGCGTCTGGCTGCGCACGTAGTCCACATCAATCGTGATGAACTCGGTGGCGTTGCAGCGCGCACAGCGCGAGGTACTACCCTCTTTCCGTGCGTAGAGACCAAACTGCGTCTTGATCTCACGAAACTGCTTGTAGCAGACGTCGCTCGAGAGCACGAGGCACGCTCCGGCGTCTCGCCGTGACGCCAGCTGCGTGTCGCGCGTCAAGATGATGCGATGCTCCTTGGCTGCGAACGCGAGCAGCTTGGTGCGGTGGGATTGGTTGCTACTGCTGCTGTCGCTGTGCTGCTCAGCGTTCCACGTGACGACGTCGACGCCGATCGTCCGCAGCCAGCGAGCGACCTGGGAAGCCATCGTGTCCGCGACAAATCTGTGCGCGACAGCTGATGCTTTGCTATCAGCAGTCTCTTGGTTGTCACTTGCTTTGGTTCGCACTGCTGATGAGCCAGTACCAGAGTTCACGGAGCCGTTGCGCAAAGTGATGTTTGGAACTGTTTCGACCTCGAGGACTTGGAAAAACGCCTTCGTCGACATCCAGAGGAAGGAATCTGGCGATCCGCCACCAGCGACAAAGTGCTCTGCGCTCCTTAATGAAGCGTCGACGTGCACTTGAATCGATGACGCTGAAACCCCCGAGACATCGGATACAAGACGATGACCGAACGGAGGTACTGTTCCTGGAAGGTAGCCAAACACATTGGCGCATTCGTCACGGGTCGCAAGTTTCAACTTTCGACGTCCCACACCGCAGATGCGAGCGAGCTCAGCTGTGTCGAGTTTGCAGTTTGCTTCGATGCATGCCACGACAGGCATTTCTACAAGCAAAGAGGAAGTGTGAGATCAGCACTTTGCACTCGACACATTCAACAGACCAGCTAAGCCACCTCTTACCGTCTGCGAAGACGCAAATGCTGTTGATGTGGGTAAACTGACGTGGTGTGGCTGGTGTTTCTTGCTGAGCGAGCAGTTCATTGACAGTCTTTGAAGAGAGGAACTTGATCTCGAGATCCAGATTAGAGACGTTTGCGTTCTCCTCTCCTGCTTCACGCGCTTCCAAGTATGCTGCTTTGCGCTCTTCCCAGTATCGGTAGACATCTTGAGGAGTCAGAAGGTTCGCAGGAGTCGCACGTGAAGTCTGGGGAAGCCATAGGCGCCAATCAGCGATGTACAAGTGACGTGCTTCGGTCAGCTCCACTCCCGTTGCAGAGCTGACGAGACTCGAATTCTTCAAGGCGACGATGTGGTCGCTGAAATGTCGGGAGACTGAGCTGACTTCGGTGTTGTCTTTGGTACTACTTGGTGAACTATCGTTTTTCCTGGAGCACGAAACGTTATTTGACCCACTGATCAGTCTTTCAACAAGGAAGAAATGGAAGAACGAAGAGCAAGATAAGCAAAACTCACAGCTTGACCACCATCTCGACAAGACAATATGCGTCCAGTGCTGCATACTGCACTTGACCAGCTGACAGCGGCCGATCTTCCCAGTTCGACATCTGCATCCTCTGTAGAAACAACAGCCAGGAATCGGTTAGTCCTCGTCCAGAGATCCAACATTAAGGCCGAAGTTGTCCAGTGCGTAGCAGCAGAACAAGATAGGCAGAACTCGTACTTTGTCCAGTGGTTTCCCCAACATTCGAGTTGCAGCGCTGGATAGGCTCTTTCCAGCGGATGCGCCAAACGTTTTCGAAATCACAGTGCTGAGCTACAAGTTGTCAGCATGGAACGAAGCATAGGATAGTAGGTTGCTCAGGGTGCAGTTGGTTGGCTTCACAACATTGCATCAATATCGTACCTCTACGAACGGCGACACTTGCAGAAATGCTGTGCGCTCTGGAAACGTCTGGTGGAGAGCTGGACAGAATCCGGAAGAACGACAAGTCTTGTCAGTCTCATCACTAACCAACTCACAAGCATTTGCGTCACAACCAAGCTGTTTCGTACTTTTCATGTCGGAGTCAAAGCCGAAGCCGACTTTCAGGTACACCGCAGACGAGAAGAGGCGATGGAGGAACGTGTCGAAGAGGTAGTCGTTGTCCTACAATAACAAATTTCAATAGCAAATCGTCAGCCATCAACGCACAACCACCCACCTGGGAAGCAAACAGGAACACCCACGCACGTGCAAACTCAGCAAATCGATGAGGAACACGCGAGTGGACGTCGCGATCTGGAGAATGCTCGCGACGGCTCTCGGTACGAACTTTGATGTCGTCGGCTTCCACTCGACATCCAGGCCAACGATTTCAGTGGATCTGAAGCCAGTCGCATCCTTGCTGGAGGCTCGTATCACGCTTTCTCCGGCGTCCTGTCGATCGAAGAAGAATGCCATCGCTGCTCGAATGTGCTCCTCGCAATCACAGAACGTCACTGCACTGCCCTCCAGAGGCAACTGAAGGTACTTTGCCTCCAATCCTTCTTTTGCTATCGCCAGTTGTTGTGCAGCGATCTGGGAGACGTCCGGTTGGTAATCGTTCATGCCAAGGCGCTTCGCGAGGTACACGGCGTGCTCGATCTCTCCTGCGCTCACGACGTGGTCGAAGAGGATTTTCTGGAGCGTCGCGTCATTTCCAACAAACAAGAGCGCGAGTTGCCATTTGTGCTTCTCAATGAGCCTCATCAGCCCGTCTCGACTGTACATCATCTCTACGTCAATGGTTCATTGACAATTCAAGAGACATCTTGTCAGAGGTGGCTCGATAGAAACATTGTGTGCAAAATGATAGAGAGCAGTCAGCTCACCGATGTCGGGGAACTCGTGCTGCAGATTGAAGCTGTGAACGAATCGATGAGCCTACATGTGATAGATAGAGAGCATGGTACAATATAGAGAATGACGATTTCGTGGCTCAAACGCTACGGGTGAAACACTTGCGACGCACCCTTTTGAAGTCTCGAAGAGCGATCGCTTGTTCCACCAGCACTCTTCTCAAAGCTGCACATACATCGTATGAAGACGTGCAGTGAGATCTCAGGCTTCAGTACATACACAGCTTTACAACACGGACAACGTACTCGACTGGGAAGCATTGCGCACGAGCAGCTCAGCGGAGGTCCAATCTTTGCTCTCAGCCATTGATCGAACCATTTCCTCAAACGGCCACTTCAAGTTATGAAAGATCGCGCAGAGCTTAATCGCTACTGGGAAGCTCTTGGACGCGACCAGGTGCTCGCACGCGGCGAAAATCAGCGCCTGATCAAAGTGCACGAAGTGGAAGAGAGCGATGACTTCCACGAGAAGCTTTTGATCCTGAAGACACAGAACGAAACAGAGGCAAGTGTGTGTTTGTGTGTGTGAGCGAGAGAGTGAGTGAGGGTGTCTGTCGTCTAAATCGCTCGCAGGAGGTAGCACTCACGATTTTTTCCGGACGCTCAAACCCATCCAGGCAAAACGCTGCGAGATCCGCATTCGTGCGACCGTGCTCACGAAAGCTCTGCGCTGTTTCGTCGCCAGAAGCATCCACGAGCTTCTTCAGCGCGTTCACGACGACAAACGCCAGCGGCGCGTAAGGCTGCGCGCTTTTCTTCGGTTTCTTGGGCGCCTTCTTGCCAGCTGTTCCGCGCGTCTTGGCACCTACTTGTGCGGTGTCCAACAACAACAGTGCTGGCTGCTGGGCGTCCCGAGCGGTGAGCGTTTCCACGCTGTCCTCTCCACCCGCAGTGCTCGTTGGATCCGTCACCGCTGGTTCCTGCGCTAATCGCAACACGACACGCACCATGAACGCCCACAGCTCATCCAACCCACTTGTATCTCCATTGCCCCCGCTCTGACACTGCTGCTGTTCGTGAAGCTTCGTCGTCAGCACTTGTGTTAGCGAGGTCTCGAGCTCGAGGAACTTGTTGCTGGACTGCCTGCGCGCAGCTGGAGCGTAAAAGGTCGCATGGATGGCACGCACCCACTGCTGCGCAGTGCTGGGGTCTGCGAGCGAGAGGCGCTCGAGCATCCGTGCGAGGTCCATCGTCGTCGGCTGCTCTTGCTGTCGGTCGTGGCGAGTTCGCGAATGGCCCACATGCTTGGTCGTCTCATGGTAGCGTTTGTGCTGTTTGTTGTTGTTGGGTACAAAATAAGCGCTTGGTCCGTTATATTCGTTTCTACCTCTTCTTGATCTGCCTATACGTACCTATTTGATCGTATTTAACAAGATTAGTTGCACTTTATTAGAAATATACTATTAATATCCTGTTATATGCTATTAAGTAAGTTCGATTGCCTGTTTGCTTTGGGAGGCGTTCGCGGATGCAATTTGGATAATGGCGGAGCTCACGCGCGCGCTTGAGGCGGCGTTCCGCGTGCGCTTTGGCGCGACGAGCGAAGCGGACGCAGCTGTACGCAGCAATCGTGCCGATAGAGAAGACAAGATCGCTGCGCAGCAATGGGTGTGCGCTATCCACACCGCATTCTACGCGCCAACAGTGCGCGGGCAGTCCGGCAACAAGTTCCTCGAGCTCGAGACCTCGCTGACACAAGTGCTGCAAATGCTCAGCCTCGAACAGCATGCCCCAGCTAGCTTTACGCAATTCATGGTATGTGTCGTGCTACTCTTGTGCCACGCGCCAGCGCCTCTCGAGGACGCTGCAGTCACTAGCCGTGCAGCAGGTGGCGACGACACGGACAAGCTCGTAGGTGCAATGTTACCGCAGGCATCGGATGCGGCGGGGAGCCAGGCCACAGATGCACGCGTGTCCAAGAAGCTCCGCAAGAAGAACAAGGCCAATGCACAGCCGAACACGCCACTAGCGTTCATCGTTGTCAACGCGCTCAAGAACCTCACGCTCAGCGATGACTGTCGTGCGAAGCAGCATTTTCGCAAGCAAGGCGAGGCGAACGCTGCTCTCATTGCGTTCTGCACCAAGGGACTTGCAGATCCAAACACTGTGGTACGCACGTATTGTATACATTGGCTCTCTATATAGGTGTATGAACGCCACACAAAGCTGCCGGATTCGCTCACTGTAAACAACTGTGAGCGTGCGTAGGACCCGAAGCTGCTGGTAGAAGTGCTCGACCTCTTCAACGTGACGCACTTCTCTACTGCTGACATCACGCGCTTCGCTGAGCACCTCATGGTGACGAAGAACTACTCGGCGCTCATCAGACTCTGCAGCACGTTCGTGCACGTGATGTGGGACTTTCGCGGAATGGTGCAGACCATGGCGCGCGCGAAAGACTGGGCGTCTGCGGAGCTCATGATCCGCACGTTCGAGAGAGAGGGCGAAGGAAAACGTGCGTTTGCTTGCAAATCGAGTCGCTGCTGTGCTGTATCTCGCGCTAACACCTATGACTGACTGTTTGGAGCAGAACTGTCCAAGACAATCGTAGAAGAAGCCATCGCGCTCCAGGAGTTCAAGCGAGTACGCGGTTTTCGATCATGGAAGACGCTGTCTAGTGGTGAGATTGACCGTTGATTACTGATATGTTTCGTTGGTATGTGTTTGGCTGCGCAGGCGCATCGACTGGTGTACAACTTCAGCCTGCAGCAAGAGTACCAGGACATAGGTACCACGCACGCCTCGTTCGTTTTTACGCACACTAGCCATTCAGTCCTCACGCATGACTCGTTTGCTTTAGACATGATGTACAGTCGAGATGGCTTGATGAAGCTTATCGAGAAGCAACGGTGGCAGATCGCGATCTCGTTCGTTGGCAGCGATGTGATTCTCCAGAAAATGCTACTGGACCACATGGTCGCTGCTGGCGAGATCCAGCACGCGCGGCATCTCGCGCAACGCCTTGGACTGGAAAATTTCGAGCCCGACGTCGTGCAGATCGCATCTCAAGTCGCTTCCTGGACACTCAATGGGTTCTCGCAATCTGTGCATGCTGCGGCGCTGAATGGCTTCTTGGAGCTCTTTCTAAGTGCTGATGCGGTTGTCTTCTGCGACCGAGAAGAGCACATTCGAGAGGCCATGGTGCACTTCTTTGGAGACGAGAATGCGTCACTGGTGACCAACGATGGAGATTGGGATGAAGCAGGAGGTGGATTTACAATCGAGCGTGCTGCCACTGACAATGTGAGCAACGTGGTCGGGCTTGACGTGGAGTGGAAGCCGACGACTTCAAAAATTGCGGCTGCCACTGGAGCGATCACGACGACCGCTGTCGCCAGCATTCTGCAGATCGCATCCTCGTCAACAGTGTTCGTCATCGATCTCTTGGCGTTGCATGTAAGTCGTCGTTGTCATGTTGTGTGATATATGAATTGGTGGTAGTAGGTGATTGTGTTGCTAGACTAACTTGTTACTGCGTCACGTCAGGACAACGATTTCCTGTTTGATGTGTTTCTGCATCGCCTCTTCACGGCGAAAACACTTCTGAAAGTCGGCTTTGGCTTCGACTCTGACCTGAAAGGTACGTCCTCAAGAGCTCACATCACTTGTGCGGAAAGCATTCCAGCTTCTCATGACGTGGTGTGATTTCTTGTCGATATCCTGATTCCAGTTCTTCATCAGACATTTCCAGAGCGGTCTGTCTTCCTGTCGGTGTTTCCGTTCCTTGAGGTATGCATGCACCCTTAAACACATCGATTCTTCAATTCGACTCGACTTGCACTAACATCAGGATATTTGGTACTGGTAGCTGAGCACAGTCGTTCTCAAGTCGTTTGGCGCCTCGGTTGGCAACAGCTTGTCCAGTGCAACGAGTCGGATCTTGGGGAAGCCGCTCGACAAGGTGTCTTTTCTTACAGTGCCTTGTTAAGCTAATCTTTCACAAGCCTCACTAACACGCATATTGCTCGCGTGGCTGACTGCTTCAGCGGATGCAAATGTCGGACTGGAACGAGCGTCCTCTCTCTTCTAGCCAGATGCAGTATGCCGCACTTGATGCGTTCTGTCTCGTCCAGATTGTTGACAAGTTGTACGTTCACTGCGCTGAAGGATCCATGCCTTGTTATTGAAAGCTAGATGGGACTAAACCTCATGATGTGAATATGTACCTGTAGCTGCAACACCGAAGCCCACAAGCGCGTAGAGCAGCGGACACTGACGTGGCATGATGCGAGCGTGTACATCGGAAAGCTCGTGCACTCATCTCCGCTGAACGCGGACGCCGCATTGAAAGCAGTTCGGCTGAGAAAGCGATACCAGGACCAGTGGCAGAAGCGTAGCCTTGAGAATGGTGATGCCCGCCAGGAAGTCGCGTTACTCCGCTCCGAAGACATCATTCGATTCTGGAGTGAGCGGCAAGCAGCTTTCCTACAGGTACATGGAGCTGAAGCAGCTGCAGCAATTGACACAGATATCAAGTTTCTGCCGTCCAAGAGCATCAAAGAGCTCCTTGATGGGAAGCTCAGAGACACCAGTGCGCCACGCAACTTCCTCGCAATTAACGCCATTTGCTTCTTCGCCGATGGTACGTGACGCAATTTATGCGCTGTCGTCCTTGAATGACTGTTTTCTAATATTTCTTCGCTTTTTTGTCCCTCAGAGCGTCCGTGTGTGGCGTGCATCGATGCAAACTGCAAGCTCGATACGTCACAGATCGCGTTGTACGCTGGTGTCGGTCGACGAAAGATCAAGCTCGCGACTTCGACAGAGTGCCAAGAAGTCTTTGGGTTCACTCCTGGAACTGTACCACCGTTCGGCCACCGCCAGGTCCAAGTTCAAGGATCAGGTAGCGAGACAGTTTCTCCAACGATCTACGCCGACAGCTCTTTGCAGAACGTGGAGTACCTAGTCGGAGGTGGAGGCTCGCACGACGCGCTTTTGTGGATCTCCTCCAAAGCCTTCTTTTCGCTCATTGCGATCGAGGCGGTTGGCGATATCCAGCGTGGCAGCAGCTCAGCCGCAGTGTCAAAGGCACCAGCAAGCACCGCAGATTCGTCTGAAGTCAGCAGCACCTCTATAGAGGTGAAGGAGCTCGAGATGAAATTCCTCGCGGACTCGATGGTCGCGCGCGTGGGCAAGTGGCTCCGCACGATCGGCATTGACGTGGTCATCTGGGATCCGTATGCTCTGCCAAAGAAGAACGCGAATGAGGACCCGAAAGCCACGATCCTGAGCTTGGCGGCGAGAGAGCAGCGCATCTTGCTGACACGAGACAAGAAACTGGCTGACAGAAGAGACGCGGGTGCCTGCTTTGTGGTCTCCAGTGACGACCCGTTTCAGCAATTCCAGGAGATCAAGGCCCACTTCGCACTGAAGATCAAGAAAGACGAGCTCATGTCTCGCTGTGCGCTCTGCAATGCCAAGTCGTTCATGCTCGCAGACGCCGAGTATGCGCGCACGCAGACCGCGTTCGACGTACCTGCGCGGGTGCTCGAGGTCGTGACCGAGTTCTGGGTCTGCACGGTGTGCAACAAGATCTTTTGGGAAGGCCCCAAGTTCAGCTCCGCGTACGACAACGTGATGCGCATGTTCGACGACGATTACGTCGCCGAGCCGAGCCAGGGCTGGCATCGCGATCGCGAATAAGACATGCTAGACTACAGAGTTGTTGATAGACAAGGCTCCTGGCCTCATTGTGTGGCAGTGAACGAGCTGAAGATCTATAATACCATTGCTTGATTTGTTTGACGTTGTGTGTGCTTTGGTAAAATCGTTATGATTCTGGGATTCGATTAATGCTGCTTCAGAAAATCAGATTTCGGGAGCTGTTAATTTCATCCAATCATGTGACCCTCAAGATTTGTAATTTGAGCAACGTGATGGAGTGCAACATCTGGTCACGATGACATCAGCCATGTACAAGAGCATCGCATCCATCCCGCAGTCCGCCACGCAAGCTGCTCATTCTGCTTACACAGCTCCACAGGCACCATGGCGACGCAGACAAGCGCAGACGTCATGTTTGAGTACACGCCGCCCGTGCGGGCACTCGCGCGTGCCGCGATGGCAGGCATGGACAACCGACATCTTCATCACGATCCACTACAACCTCTGGGTCGGTCGTGCCGTTCCTCGTCGCATCGTTCGACGTCATGTAACAGGTACTAGAGCACTGCTTCCTCGGGTCGTGCCTTTGCTCGGCGCTGTGGTATACGAATTCTTTTCTGTGTGTGTCTATGAACGCCAGTGTGGCTACGGATTCGCAGTTTTTGCGATTATCGCGATCTACTTACCCTCTCTGCTTGGCGGCACCGAGAAGACTGCAAAGGGGCGACCATGGAACGCGTTCCGCCAGTCGCGCTGGTGGACGCTCAGCGCCATGTTTCTAAAGTGAGTCCACGCATTCCTTTCCCACCCAGCCTGAGTATATGCAATTAGATTAAGATAACTTCGATGAGTGAATCCCAACAATACGAAGATGCTCGACTCTCCAAGCGCTATACGGTCAAACAATTTATGCACGAGAGGTTCATGAAGAACTCACCACTGATTTATGCAAACTGAATCGATTCGTACCTTAGGTGACGATGTGGGAACACTTTCCCCCACGTGCCGCCCGCCGTACTTCACCACGCGCGACAAGATGATTGTGCCGTGCGAGTGGAAGCCAAAGATGTACGTACTTCTTCTAACTGTCCAGCTTCTGCTCGCGCACCACTTTGATGCTGTTACGAAAACAAAGCCACAGGTAAATGAATGGGTGGTTAATTGGTGAGAGCTGCCGTGGACGCGTCTCGCTTGATCTCCGAGCAGTACAAGGGTAAGTTTGGCTACAATGCCGACGAGACGCTTGTGATCTCGTGAGGTGGTGGCGCATGCATCCTCAACTCAATTTGCCTAGGATGTCAAGTAACGATGGTTGGCGTATGTCAGTCAGTTGCAACGAACGATACATACTGAACTTCCTACAGGGTTAATGTTTAGTGTACACGATGTACCGATATGTAGTCAACACGCTGATACTCGGATCCTGCGAGGCTGGTACGAATTTTCAGGCCAAAAGCAGTCAGTTAAATCAGCTCCAGATGAGATTTCGAGCTGCTTAACTTGAACGGAGAGTTCGTGCTATAACGATAGACGAGCTCGAAGGAGTGCGATCAGGGAAATATCCTGTCAATAGCTTCTTGACCTGGTCTTCTAGGAGTCAGACAACACGTGACTCGATTTTCGTGTGTTCTGATTTTCGATGCCTTTCATGATTATTCGTGAATACTCAGCACGAAAACTGGTGACGTCAATCACGACCAACAGTGGATTGGCTCTAAACCAATGGCACTAATTTCCATTCTCTCCATTTCTACCAATCACCTCCATCATCCTGTTTCGATTTTTCTCAGCTCTCACAAGTCGACGTCAACATGTTACGAGCCACACGAATGACGTCGCAGCCATCGATGGCGACTTGCGCATCATT
>JAASGT010000444.1:0-25221 GCA_023334315.1 Globisporangium alternatum | reverse complement strand
CTCGCGACGCGTGTTCACCCTCTATACTTGCTTTGCTTTGAAATGCGAATGCGAGGTGATCGTTCTGGGCACGTCTTATAATTATGGCAAGTTGTGAGATGAGCGAAAATTATGTAAGGAGCTGCATCGGATTGGTCATAATTACGTTTATCATACTGCTAAGTGGCTATAAAAATTCTGTTAGAGCAAAATTTAATTAATCACATATTATAATTTTACATACTTTTTAAAATACTGTTTAAATTAATATAATATACTTTTACAAATTTAATAAATTTGGGCACTTTTGTTTTGTTTTGGGATATCCAATTTAGCAGCCATTGCTGTTTTCAGCAGCGATGGCTGCTGAATCCACATCACCTCGTCCTTGGCGACATGCATACGAGCCGTTGGTGTCGTGCACTCCCAACCCTGCGACACCGTGAATAGCTTCAAAATCTTATTTGTCAATCGCTCCAAGTACCATCATGGCGTCCAAGCACCACCACACAATCCAACACCACTTCTCTACTCCTACAACACACGCATCGCGCATGCTGCGACAATTGTGCTTGGAAGAGGTGGAGCTGCACAACTCGGAGCAGGACTGCTGGGTCGTACTCGGTGCCGTAGGCGACAAGCGCGTCTACGATCTTACGGCCTTTCTCGAGGATCACCCGGGCGGTCCCGAGTTGCTGCTCGACCTCGCGGGCCAGGACGTTCACGATGAATTCGAGGTATCATATATACCTGAATGCTGCGTGGAGCTCTGTAGACGTCAACGTGTCACAGCGTGGTGCTGATTAACGTATCTTCTGCTTGGTTGCCTGGCTGTTCGAACTTTCGTAGGACATCGGTCACTCGCCGGCCGCGCGCGAGATGCTACAGGAGCTCTGCATCGGCGAGCTCAAGGACGACCGCGAGGCGCACGCGCGAAGGGAAGCGCGCAAGCTCGAGCGCCGGTCGCTGCTTCTCATGCAGTCGCCCGTGATAGACAAGCTCTATGCCGAGCGCCGGCGGCAGCAACAGCAGCACGACCACAGCATCAGCACGTGGCTCATGCGTGGCGTCATTGCTGTCAGTGTCGTCGTCACCGTCGTCCTGGCGGTGGTGACCTCCGCCTGATGCGCAAAAAGCGACACGTGCGTTGTGGCCCCAATCACACGCTGCCACATCACAGGCGTCATCTCGATGACCACGCAGAACCAGCAACAATTTAGAGACGCATTCTCGAAAACCATGTACTTACTGGGCATGTTATACTGGCTGCCGAATGCGCGCCAAGCGTTATCTGCGACATGCACTTGGTGGTCAACCGAGCAGTCGGTTTCTAAACGATTCGACATCATGAGTAATGACTAGAATATTGATATGAAATCAAAGAATCTTTCATTAATAGAGGCTGTGGAATCACTGGAAACCCTTCAATATCGTGTTGAGATAGCAGCCATCATATAGAGGGAGACTTGTTCGTTATTCTCCCATGTAGTGGACATGTTGAAGCGACTCTTGAGCGTGCGACAATCAACTCGTTCCGACGGTTTGCTTTCCAGTTGACTGGCAATTGCTGTTTGTAAGCCATCTGCTGTTGCGAGAGGGCGATCAAACGCCCATACAGAAAAGCCAAACGGGCGCAAGTGGCTTCACGTGCATTCGCTTTGCTGCTCACTCGCTCGCTTTCTTTCACTCGCTATCTCGTTCATTTCCGATTTGCCTCGCCTTCTCGCACACCCAAGCAACCACCTTCTAACGATGCCAAGCACGATGAACCAACTCCCGCATCTCATTCCGTCGCGCCACCCGCCGTCGGCCATTCTCACTTCGGGCGGCAACAACAGCCGCTTCGCAAAGTCGCCACCTACTCACCACACGTCGCTCTACCACAACTACACGCCACGCCGCGCACCAAGCGCTTCTGGTTCGTCCCCTTCGGCCACGAAAATGTCGTTCTACGCTTGCAGCGCCAGCTCGCATGAGGGTCTCGTGGAGAACCTACGCAAGAGCAGTGTGATCCGCTCGGGCGCGGTCTTCGATGCGATGCGCAAGACCGACCGCGCCAAGTACATGGCGCAGGTCGAGACCCCTGACGGTGGTCACGTGGGCGACCTTGCGTGCTACGCCGACTCGCCGCACCCAATCGGCTACAACCAGACCATCTCGGCGCCACACATGGTGAGTCGAAATGTCGTTCTGAGTCGGACCATTTGAGGGTGGACCACAATATTGACCCTTTTTCGTGGACGGTTTCTTTGTATAGCATGCTCATGCACTCGAGCTGGGCTACGCCGCGATCAAGGACGTCGAGAAGCCGCGCATCCTGGACATTGGCGCCGGCTCAGGCTACCTGACCGCGTGTTTTGGTCACTTGGTCGAGACGAAGCCAGGCGCACGCGTGTATGGCGTCGAGATCGTCTCAGGCTTGGCACAGTTTGCCCGCAAAAACCTCCAGAGTGCGGACACTGAGCTTGTGGACAGCGGCGTCGTCTCGGTGCACTGTTGCAACGGCTGGGATGGGCTCCCGAACGAGTCGCCGTTCCACTTCATCCACGTTGGTGCGGCCGCGAACATCGCGCCCCAGGCACTACTTGACCAGCTTGCGGACGGTGGACGGCTCGTGATCCCGCTCGACGAAGAGCGCGGCGGCCAGATGCTCGTGGAGATCACGCGCAACGGGAACGTCTTCTCGCAGCGCAAGCTCATGGGCGTCTGCTACGTGCCGCTGGTGCGTGGCCGCCGCCCAAGCGTGTAGTCCCCAGCCGATTGGGAAGGGAGTCAGTCCTGTGTGAAACCACAGACTCCATGGATGAAATGAATGATTATGAAGAGAGCAGCAGCAGCTGATAGGATGCTAGGATTGTCTGTAGGTCGAGTAGTGATGGCTTTTGTTTGCAACGATTAGTTAGTTGTCGTTAGTCTCTTTTTAGGTAATGATATGTATTAGCTACGGATTTTACTCAAGACGCATACGACTTTGTCGCCGACAATTTCGAAAATGGTGGAACGAAATTATGAGGAAAAGAAATGTACATGGCACCATCCACGACTCACTAGTCCCCACACACTGATTTTAAATCGGCCATGTAAGGGGAAAAGCTACCATCAGTCACTCGCATATTCGTTCAACGACATCAACGCAACATCAGCCACAGCGTTCAATGCATGTCATTATCGCACAAGTCGACACCTCACTAACGCATCTGCTGCTGAGGCGGTCCGCCAAAGTAGTTCCAGACAGAGACGTGGCGATCCCAGGAGCAGGAGGCCACGAGTCCGTCGACAAAGAGGCTGAAATCGAAGCCGAAGACGAACTCGCGGTGGTGCGATGCCGTCTGCAGCCGCGGGTACGGAGACTTGGTGTTCCAGATGCCCACCGACATGTCGTAGGACACGGACGCGATCACGTCCGGGTCGTGCGGCGAGCACTTGATGCGCCGCACGGCGTAGTTGTGCCCCGAGAGCATGCGTACTTCGCGAGACGGATTGCGGATGTCCTGTAGCACATAAAGAGTCACATTGGCGAAGATCAGCACAGCGATGCCATAATGAGCCCATAATTCCAGCCTTTCATCAGCACGTACCCAGACTTTGATGCTGCAGTCCGCCGAGCCAGAGACGACTTCGAACTGGTTGTACTTGTTCCAGTCCAGCGCGAGCACTTCGTTCGCGTGGGCTGGGATGGTAGTGACAGATCGCGCAGTATTCAGGTCCCAGATCTTGACGGTGCCGTCCCCTGAACAGGAGGCAACGAGGCCGTTGTTCTGTGTGTTCCACACGGCGTTGTAGACCGACTTGGAGTGCTCTGCGAGCGTCAGGATCGAGTGCGGCAGCTCGGGTCGCCAGACCTTGACGGTGCCATCCCACGACGCAGACACAAACGTATCTTTCGACACGAGATTCCAGTTCACACCCGAGACTTCCTGCGTGTGCTCATGGTAGTTCTGGATCGGAAACTGATCGCGCGTCTGCATGTGCCACAGCTTGATCGATCCATTCGCACATGCGCTGAGCAGCTGCTGTGGGTTCACTTCGCTCCACGCGCAGTCGTAGATGCCTTCTGCCGTGTCAAAGCCTCGCACCTGTCACCGCACTCAGAGCCACAAGTCAGCTACCGACTAGCTACTGAAACACACACGAGGAGCAGCTTCTGTGACAACCACTTACGAGTGCCAGCTCGCCCGACGGCAGCATTTCGTACACGTTCTGCTTGCCATTTCCAATGATCCCAAAGTACTGCGCGGTGCCCACGGCAACCAAGTTGTCTACAAACGGACTGAACTCGACCTGCGCACGTTCAAGCAGCAACACATCCACACATCGTCAAATACTGTGAACTACATGCGCCAGTAGCTGTACGTCGTCATCATCCGTACCGAGTAGCCGTGCAGCTCTGTGATCGTCTTGCGCGGCTGCAGGAACATGTTTGGCACACGCGCGCGCAGGAGCTGCTGGTGATCTGCTCGCAATGTGCTCACTTGAGCTTTCACGTCAACAAGCTCTCAATCGGTTTTGACGGGTAAAGGTGAAACCGGTAGGAATCCGATATACCGGCGGTTTCTGACTCGATCGAATTTATCGCCAAACTTCAAGATCTCAATTGTAAATAAATATTTTTATTGACTATTTTATACAATAATGAAGTTAGTGAGTGCATATTCTAAGCTTAATGAAAGAAAATGAGTATATCGATGTATTTATTCTTCATGTCACCAGGTTTCAACATTTACAAATGTAGTCTTTCTTGTCTTTCTTACCACACCAACTCAACAATTTTCGAAGCAAGCCTACAACACAAGCATGCACCCGCGTGGAACGCGGCGGCGGCAGCGCGTGACGCTCGCTCTGCGTCTGCTCGTGCTCTCTACGCTGCTGCAGGCGCTCACCTGGTACGCTGGTGTGCACTACAGACAATGGTGCCTCTCTGACTGCGCAGCTAACTTGCGCTTTGCTTCTCTCCGTGCAGCTTGGACCTGTCCAGCCAAGGCTTGATCAAGATCACTGCAAGCGGAGGCACGACCGAGGCGCCTGTGACGTTCACCTTCTACACTGGAGACAGTGCGGTGCGGCAGACGGCGTCCGCGGCCGAGCTAGCACTCGAGACAGAGCTCATTCTGCGCAACAATGCGCTAAAAACTATCCCAGCCGCGCTGTTCCGCGCGCTCCAGAGCGTCAAGCGAGTGTGAGTTTATCTTGCGCGTAATGGCTCACGCACGCCGTCATCGACGCAGAGTGGTGCCACGTTCTCAGTCTGTCGTAGTGTGTGCTAATATGGATCTTGTATGTGCCTGTAGAGACCTTTCAAATAACCCGAAGCTCACGACGCTGGAGTCCAACTCGTTCGTGGACTTGGTGCAGCTTACTGACATCATGTAAGGGAACAGCTGGCTTCGCACGCGTGCTGTGATTATGGCCATGAGAGGCTGATGTAATGTGATGTCTATAGATGCATCAACACGAGCCTGGTGGAGCTTCCGGTGCTGCTGATCAACAGTTGCCCCAAGCTGGAGACAATCACGTTCAACGAGAGCTTCATCCACACGATCAACCAGAACGCGATTGTGAATTTGCCCAAGCTCCAGGAAATGTACGTACAGTTGCGTGCTCGGAATGATTGCCGTGCTGTGAGAAACAGTTGCTAATCATCGTGTGGATGCGTGGGGTTCTGCTCCATCAGCCATTTGTCCAGGAACAACGTGACGCTGATGTACGGCAACTCATTTGTGAACCTCTCGAAGCTCCACACGCTCGATTTGACTTACAACAACCTCACCGACGTGCCTGGCGAGCTCTTCTCGGTATCCAAGTCTTGGAAAGCGCTCGACTTCACGCGGAATAACATCACCGGCGTGCCTCCGATGATTCAGAAAGCCATTGTCACGGGCTATGTGTAAGTCAACTTGTTGCTGTAGTTGCATGGAGAGAGTGCCTGATTCTCGTATGCTCACAACGTTGTTGTTCTTGCTGCCACCATATTCAACTGTGTGTGTTGTGCTTCAGATCGTTTGAGTGGAATCTATTTTTCGAGATCATGTCCGGTGACTTTGCGAACGCGGCGTACATCCAAGAGCTTCGACTGGGCCACAATGGGATATTTACCATCCATTCGAACGCCTTCAGTGGGATGTCCTCTCTCCGGAAACTGTAAGTGCTCGTTCTGTTACATCCTGACGGTGAGTGGCTGACAGAGTTGCTGATCATGGCTTTGTTGACACAGGGATTTGAGTGACAACGTGATTTCAGTCATTGCCGCAGACGCCTTTGACGGACTCGATGTCCTGAAAGAGCTGCTGCTGGGCGAAAATTACCTGAAACGTTTGAAACTCGAAGCGATTCCTCCTCAGTTGGAGCGCCTGGAGCTTCAGGTGAACCTGCTAGATCTGCTTCCAGATTTCTCTTACAAGAACGGGATCCTCACTGCGCCAAATCTGAAGACTCTGTATGTTTCTGTTTTGTGGTTTGTGCTTGAGTGTGCGTTTGGAGCATCGACTAAACTCTCGATACCTTGTGCTGCCGTTTTTCGATAGGAACTTGAGCCACAACGTGATTTGGGCTCTCGAAACCAACAGCGAACTCAAACCGTACACCGGATTGGTGCAGCTGTAAGTGCAATCTAGTTGTGAGTGTGTGTGTTTATCGTATGCATGTACATGTTGTATCTTATCGTGTTTTGCTACGTTCTCGCAGGGATTTGAGCTGGAATCGGATCGAGAATTTTACTGCGGCTGTGCTCCAGCCCATTCAGGCCATGATCGAGTTCATGTACGTTTCCTGTTCCTCAACGTATTTGGTATCTGGAAAAGCGTATACTTGGGAGTACCAACTTACATCTGCTGACATTTCTGGTTGTCTTGCTGCAAAAGAAAATTGGACTACAACCAAATCGGATCCGTGCCGAGTACCATTTTCCTCGACATGCTCAACAACTCTCGCACAACAGTGTGTGTATTCTTATAAATTGCTGCCATCGAATTGTCGCATCACCACATGACTAACTCGGAATCAAACTTGCTTTCTTTGGCAGGACATTACAAGCAAATCCTGGTATTAGCACGGATCCGGACATTCTTGGTCGCCTAATCTGTCCGAACGGAAGCGTGTACGACCAAACTTCTGTCCACACGAATGCAACCGCCAATTTCCAGCTTTACGGGTGCATCCAGTGCCGGATCGGTAACTATCACGACGTAAACGCTGGCAAGTGTTTGCCGTGCGTAGGGCGAGCGTTTGCCGACGCGGACGGCGCGACCACGTGCCAGTACTGTCCGTACTCGTCGGATCTGGATGTGGAGCAGCAGATTTGCCTCAAGTTTATGTGCAACGGCTTCTGTTGGATGACGATCATGATGGGCTTCGGCATCCCCCTGATGATCTTTGGAACCAAGTTCCTGCTCTACACGATATCGACGTCGATCGCGCGGCAGCGGAAACTCAACCTCGCGGAGCAGGAGCAGATGACGACGTGGCGCATGGAGCAGATGATGCGCCAGCTCGGATCCACGACGCCACCGAATCCCACAGAGCAAGACGACGAGAACGCCAATGCGACGCTCGGTCCCTGCCGCATCTACGATTTGCCAAAGGAGACCCAAGAGACGGTGCTCGAGACCCTGCAGGAGCATTTCCAGCTGCGCAAGCAGAAGATGCGTGTGTCTCTCCATGAAGAAGAAGTGGACGAAGACGGCAACGAAATCGAAGCCATGGACGCCAATGAGTGGGACAATGTCGAGTGGTCGACGTTCCACATGCATCGCATTCTCAGCCGCAACTACCACGGCGAAGTGTTTCTGGGCGACTACTGCGGCTCGCAGGTGGTCGTGAAGCGGCTCATGACGCTGCGCTTCGAGGTGCGCGAGCTGGCGGATGCGATCAGTGACGTGGAGCTCATGCTGTCATTCCACCACCCGCAGATCACGCGGTTCCTGGGCACGATGTGGACTGAGCGTGAACATCTGTGCATCATCTCCGAGTACGTGAAGGGCGGCGACTTGCACAGTCTGCTCGAGATGGAGAACATGAACCACACGACGGGCGGCATGGCGCCGTACATGAACTACTCACTGCACATCTCGGGGACGTCGCGCTACACGGAAGACTCATTCCACACGCAGCTCATGACTTCGTCGGCAGAGGGTTCAATGATGATGATGACGTGGTGGTCGACCAAGCTGCAGATGATGCTTGACGTGTGCAAGGGTCTGGCGCACGCGCACGATACGGGTGTGTCCCACGGCGACCTGCGTAGCCGCAACGTGCTCGTGACGGAGCTGTTCCAGTGCAAGCTGAACGACTTCAGCCACCACACGCGCTCGGACAAGTACGCGTCCACGACGCTGCGTCTGCAGTCCGAGATCAGCGACGACGAGGAAAATGAGGAGGACGAGGAGGAGAGCGACCTGGACGAGGTGATCAACCCTGAAGGCGTGCAGCTCATGGACGTAACCGCAGGGCCAACTTCCAGGACAAGCCGGAAGAAGGACGATTTCTTCGGCCACCACCGCAACTACATGCTGCCGCTTCTGCCGCCCGAGGTGCTGCACCACGCCACGCGGCACTTGGGCTCGGACATCTACAGCTGTGGCATCCTGCTCATCGAGATCTGGTTCTATCGCCACATCTCGGCCGTCAACATCACACCGTCGCTACAGGACGAGGTCATGGGCGGCGGTACTGATGGCACACTGCTAGACAACAACACCAAGCTCTCGGTGATCGACAGCAGCACGGACGAACAGCAGCGCGGCACGCTGGATGGAAATACCAGCACCAACAACACGTCCAGCAACAACAACATTGCGGAGTCGATCATGTCCTTCAACCTGGATCGCGCCAAGTTGCACAGCGCCATGGTGCACCAGTTTATGACGAAGTTGCGGCTGCAGAGTCACCTGGAGCCCGAGGAGAGCAACGACCGCAGCTTCGGCACCACGACCACGTCGTCGTCTGCCGCGAGCGTGAGCTTCACGTCGACTGCGATGATGACCGAGAAGCTCTTCACGGCCATTGAGGAGTGCCTCCACTTCGATCCAAAGAAGCGCCCGACTGCCAAGATGCTCGTCAAGCTCTTCCAGCAGTTGCTCGACGACTCCTCGCTGCGGGCTTGCTGAGTGAGTGCTTGTTGTGAAAGTTTGAGCTCTTCAGTTCTCGAGTTTCAGAGTTGTTTGGCTCTTTGCTTGAGGGAGCATGTTACTATTTTATGAAGATCAATGCTGTTGGTGATGATTGTTTTCCTAATTCAAACGTTTTATTTTATTTAGGATATCGTGATCCTAAAATGGCGTGTAGTATCAAACAATTGACTTTGTGTCAAGCAGCCAAAAACTAAACTAAGAAATAAACAGATGTAAAGTATTTGAATAACAAAAACTCACAAGCCTTGTCAACTTGTTTTGTCACAAGACTTAATTGCTGCACATACATAAAACACAAATTTTGTATAACAAAGTGCATGACGATGGAGACGCACAGCAAGAGCGGCATCTGGACGCAGCACCAGGACGCGAGCGGGGTATGTACGCGAGGCGCCATCCTCACTGCTTGCTGCGTGTCTTGTTGCCTTGTTGTTACAGTTACTGCCATGCGACTGATGTATTGTTTGGCTCTCTGTATCTGCAGCGCACGTTCTTCTTTAACATGGTGCACGGTCGGAGCTACTGGGAGATCCCCGATGAGCTCAAAGCGCAGGTGATGCGGCCTGCGATCGACATTCTGCGCGAGAACGATCCCGCGTTCTACGCGCACGGATCCGCCCAGTCAGTGAGCGACCGAGAGACGCAGAGGCGTCGTGAAGAGGTGATGCAGTTCGCAGCAGCGAATGCGAGCAACATCCCGATGGGCGCGACGCTCCAGGAACGAATGGCGCAAGCGGCGCAGCGCAAGAAAGAGATCGAGATGAAGAAGTTCAGAGAGGAAAAGCAGCGCGAAGGCGACAAGGGTGATGTGGCGCAGGTCAGCGGATCGAACGAGTACTTGGAGATGGTGCGGCAGCTGCAGCACGTCGACAAGGAGACCGCATCCACTGGAGGCAAGTGGCTCGTGCGGTGAGCGATAACAATAACACGCATGGTTTGGGAGAATGACATGAGCATGTGCATCATGATATAATAATAATGGCGATATCTTCATTCGTATTGCGTCGATGAAGACATGTTCGCGTCGTCTCACCACCGCCTAAAAACATGCACGTCTAAAAGCTTGTCTGAAGGCAGTTCGCGTGCAGACATAATGAACGGCAGGAGTGTACGCCACGCATCACGCGATAAAGTCCATTCAATACACACGCATTGTGATCTACTTGAACTTGGTCGACAGTCGCTTCTGTAATTCCGCATCACACACACACGACACCATGAGCTTTTTTCGATCGTCAAATGCAGCCACACGCGCAATACATGCACACAAAGACAGAGCTACTCACTCGTTTGGTCGCCTCGACGCGATCCTGGAACGAAATGGTCTTGCTACCGCTGCCGGGTATGGACTCGCCGTCTTCGTGCGCGCTCGTCGCGGATGCCGATGCGGGCTTGAGGTCGAAGAGCTCCTGGATGAACGGCATTTTGGAGAGCACGAGCTTCCAGACGATGATCCAGCCCATGGAGAGCGTGAAGAGCACGATGCACACGGCCCCGGAGAGGTACGCCGCCATCACGAAGAGCTCGTCGCTCGCCACCATCCTGTCCGTCTCGTCCGGTCGGCCTTCTTCCGCGCTTGCTTCGCTTCTCTTGCTTTTCTGTCACAGTGTTTGCTGTCTTCTTGTCTTCTTGGCGACTTTACCTTCTAAATTATATATATGTGTGCACTTGGATTATATCAACACATTCACATAAATCGAAGCCAGTTGAAACCTTGATTATATACTTAGTCCAAGTAAATTGCACAAAATCGCACAAAAGTGATTTGGAACGCACTGAAAATTCATTACTTGTGGAAATCTATGTCTTCTTATATGCAAAATGCCATTTTCCTGCTCAATTTGGATACCACTTTGAAGAGGATGAACTGCAATTGCTCAAACAAACAACATGACCTTTCAAAAACGTATAAGCCGATCTGATCCAAGGGTGAGAGTTTGGTCTGGACATGGGAAGGAGACTCTATGTGGTGTGACTGTATTGCTGCTGGGTACGCTTGATGCATGGGACTACGGCTGCTACGGTGCGTAGTCTACAGATACTGCGCTGTTCCCTATCTCTATGCAGCACGGGCTCGTACTGCACGAATGAGGGAACGCTATCCCCACCGCCCTTGTGTTCATATTATACTGGCGACGATGGAGGACTTGCTCTCGTGACGCGCAAAACGGAGAGCTCCCGACTATCGATCCTCGACCTGTGCGCTACGCCTATAGTCTCTAGAAGAGCAATCGTCGTCTCGATCGTCCTCGCTCTCCTATTCGAAGCTGTCGCGCGCTGCGGAGGTACTCAGCACGGCAGGACGGCTGAAGCTTGGATGCCGTGGAGCGAATGCAGCTCGCGATGATCGAGCTCGTCACGTCTTCCAGCTGCTGCTGCTGCTGCATGCGCATCTGCTCTTGCAGTGCGCGCTCTCGTTCGCGTTCGATCTCACGCTTTGTCTTACGGAACACTAGCGGCTTGGACGCCGCCGCCACAGCCACCGTCGGCCGCGTCGATTCGCTCGTGTGGCTCGTCGAGCAGCGCTGCGGCAGCGTGGCAACGCGAGTCAGCGATAGTCGTCTCTGCGCACGGTTTTCTTCGCGGTCGAGCGCAGAGAGCGCTTGGTGCAGGCGTCGACTGTGGTGCAGGAGACCCGGGATGGAGCTCACGTGTCTTCGTGGCGCGACCTTCGATCGCTTCTGCCCGGACAGCACCATCTCGTTTTCAGTGCTTGTCGATTCGACTTGAAATTATGGCGTAGCGTGACGACACCTTCTGCAGCACGTGGGGTAACTGGTGGTCTCGTTCGCTTGCAATTGGCACTTGCACGGTTGTAATGATGGAGCGAGCGTGCGTTTGAGGATCGCGGCACGGCTGAAAGCGGGTATCTGGCGATCACAAACGTACCAACAATGCCGTTGTTAGTGCTTGATGTTCACAGGTTGGGATGCAATGCACTGCGCTCGTGTAGACGCCGACAACCAATTGCATGCAATGCACGTACCGCGTGTGTGACCGGGGCGCGTCGAGAGAGATAGCGCTCTATGGTGTGTATTGTGTGGGTCAAATGCAGGAAATACAAATGCAGAGATGCAACGTGCGCGCGTGTGGGGCTCGTGTGCCAGCGCGGCTCGCAATTGGCAAGTGCGTTTCGATTTGATTTTCAAACGACACTCGATTTGATTTTCAAACGGATGTTAGAAGGTAAAAATTGGAGCCTTCTTTTTAGTGCAACATTTCTTGACGCAACATTCTTGGAGCGACATTTTCTTTCTGCAACTTGGACTCGGTGACTTCTATTCATAAAAAACGTTGCTCTAGCGCATCTGGTAATGCAACATTCGATGCAGAGGGGGGGAATCGCGGTATCAATCGATTGACTACATTACAAGACAAGACGAGCAAGTATGGACGAGCTGCAGGGCAAGGACGTGGAGTTCTTCTCCATGGAGAACATGAAGGCGAACGAGCAGACTGTGGACTTCATCTACACTTCGATGTGCGTCATCGCCGGCTGCATGGCGGGCATCCTCGGGCTCACGGGCCTCGTGGGCTTCGCGTTCCTTGCGGTCGCGTACGTGCTCACGGCCATGGCGGTCTGGGTCTTCAAGCTCCAGATGAACGTCAAGGTGTATTTCAACACGAACACGCTGTCGTTCATCTTCTCGGGCGTCTTCTCGCAGGCGCTCTCGTTCATTCTCTTCTGGACGCTCTCGTACGGTCTGGTGCATATTTATTAAACCCCAGCGAGCAAAGCGACGTACGTGTGAGCGAAGACGACAGTGGCGACGCAGACGATGACGGCGGCGATGATGAAGAAGCGAGAAGGAACCTCGCGTGGCGCGTCATACACGAAGACAGAGAAAGACAGCGCTTCGGAAACGCGCGGAGCTACACAGGCGAGTGCGTGCGTAGAGCAGTGTCGTCACGCAGACAACCAGTTAGAAATTGAATGCCTCACATTCAGGTTACACGACGAAACATTGCTCTTCATCTCCACATACACACACATGACTACTGCTTGGGTTCGTTTGTCGCTCTCTTTATTCTCATGTTACCGCCGTTCTTGCCTAATAAAACCTGTCCCTCATGTTGCCTGCGTGTCGCTATCCTCTCTCACGAAAGCACCTTGCTACTTGCCGCCGGCCGTGCGCATCTTCTGCTGCATGACGAAGATCACGCCCTCAAGCATCTGGCGCTTGTTCTCGAGTACCTCCTTGAGTGAGTCCGTGTTCGTCTGCAAGAACTCCACCTTGCGATCCATGAATTTCTTCGCGTCGTTCACGCTCTGCTCCACAAAGTAGCCCGTGCCGACGTCCACGAGCACCTCCTTGACGTCCGAGAGCGTACCGGGCACGAACATGGAGGCCGTGAGCGGCACGAGGATCTGCTTGTCCAAGTTGCTCTCGTTCAGGTTCTTGAGCGCCTCCTTGGACTCGTTAAAGCGCGCCTGCGCCTCGCGGAGCCCGCCGAAGGACGCCGTGAGCTGCTGCAGCTCCGTCTCCAACTGCGTCTTGAGGTTGTTGAGCTGCTCCAGCGACAGGTCCACCAGGTTCACTTCGCGCCCGCTGCTGCCGTCCGCCATGCTGATCGATCTGGGCTTTGATTTGATTCCGCGTTCCCTGCCTTCCACGCAAAATGAGCCACACAACAACAAACAACACACGAAAGGCAAAAAAGGAATTCGGGACAAAAATCTTTCTTTATACCCAATCAACACCACTTGAGAAAATTTATGACCAATTACACAATAGTATGGCAATAATGGCAGCTATATTCGACCAATGAGAAGCGAAGAGCTCACTAGTCTTCTTCCGCGTCGCTCTCGTCGTCCTCGCCCAGGAAACTCCAGAGCTTCATGGCCACTTCGGCCGCACGCTGCCGTCGCTGCTCGTCCGTGAGTGCCTGGCCGTTGTCACGCACGCGCCGCACCTCGGAGATCAACGCGCTGAACTCGGCCATGTCGATGTCGTCTTCGTCATCGTCGTTCTGAATACTGCTGCTGCTCTTGCTGTTGTTATCGTTCTTCGGGCCAGCGGTCTCCATATCCGCCGCCTCGGTGATCTCTAATGCGCGCAGCAGCGTCTGCAGTCGGTCGTCGTCCTCTTCAGCGCCTTCTACGCCTTCTTGTGCGTCCGTCTGATTCGAACTTAGCGCGGCGGCTGGAATCTTCTTCTTGTCACTGTCATCGTCGACTGGACTTGGCGAGGACAACGCCACGCTCACGTTCGAGAGCTCGCGCAGACCATTGTCCTCAATCGTTTGCGACTCGGAGCGCATGACCATCGACGACCACAGGTTGCAATGCAACGCCTCCAGCACGCGGTCCATGCCTCGCTTCTCGTTCGCGAACTCGCTTTCCAGCTGATTACTGCTCGTCACCGCTCCATCATCTTCACAAAGCTCGACGAACTCGTACTCATTGTCCAGACACCACTCCTTCACGCGCTCGATATGATGTACGACTGCGGACGTCTTCTCGACCTGCGAGTTGACGCCAACCAGCAGACACACGTCGATCTGTGCAGCAGGCAGTTGCGCCAGAAAACGTCTCACGTGCTGGAAGCTCTCTTCACGCGCGACATCAATCACGCACAGAACAGCTTCATAGTCCTCCGGGTTGTGTGCGAGCGCGGCCACGGGCTCGTTCTCGAGCACCTGGTGCAAGTGCACGTTCACGTTCGCAGTGTAGTACTTTGTCGAAAGGAACAGTCGCTGCACCGGCACCGCCGCTGGTGCTGCCGTTGCGGGAGTTTTCTGGCCGCAGAGTGCGTGCAGCTTGGTGAGCACGGCGCGCTTCGCTGCGGGGTCAGTACCCACTACGAGCATGCGCGCTGGCATCGCTGAGCTGCTGCTGTCGTCGTCCATGCTGATGCTTGCTCTGCTTCTTTGTGTCGATGATGTCGAGTGTGGCTTGATCCCAGGACCGCCTTTTCCGCGGTGCTTTCATTTAAGTACGATTTCAGCCATGGTGCATGTGGTACACACCACTTAAGCGTGTCTTTGTTGCGTTAAGTGCGATTCGTCGCTCAAACAAGTCTGTGGCCTCAATCATATCCAGAAAAGAGCTCCTCGACAAAAAACAGCGCAAGATGGTGGCGATCGCGCGGACGCTAAGTCTTGTGCGCGCCTGCAGCTCGCGCGCACTGCGTGCTGCTGCTTGCAGCAAACTGCCCGCTCCATTTAGAGCATCAAGCAGTGGACTTCGGTCGCTCGGAGCGCTACAGAAGCCGCAGCTGCGGTCGATCGTGACGACTGCGCACGAAGAAGAAGAGACGGACGCCACGGCGCACATGCACGCGCACGTCCAGGCGCGTCTGGACTACAAAAAGCTCGCCGCGAACCTGGACGACGCAATGGAAAACGTGCAGAAGCGCTTCAGTGACGCGAACCCGGCGCTCGTCGTGGACCTGTACCACCAGCAGTCCAAGCTGCGCCACGAGGTCAACCTGCTGCGCGCCGAGCGCAACGGGAACGCCAAGCAGCTCGGTCTTGCCAAGGCGAGCGGGCTGAGCGACGACGAGTTCGAGTCGCTGCGTGTCCGTGGCCAAGAGATCAAGAAGGAGATCATGGCCTGTGATGAGGAGCTCGCGGAGGTGCAGGTGCGTCTCGAGGTGGAAGCGCTCAAGATCCCGAACGACACGCATCCGGACGTGCCTGTGGGCCAAGAGGCCGACTCGAAGATCGTGATGCTCGGCGGGGAGAAGCGTGAGTTCGACTTCGTGCCCAAGGACCACTACGACCTGGCCACGGAGCTGCAGCTTATCGACACGCAGACGGCGGCCAAGGTGAGCGGCTCCAAGTTCGTGTATCTGTGCAACGAAGGCGCGATGCTGGAACTGGCACTGGTGCACTGGACGCTCAGCAAGCTACGCAAACGCGGCTTCACGGTGCTCTTCCCGCCAGATGTGGCACACTACAAGATGGTTGAGGGCTGCGGCTTCCAGCCGCGCGGCGAGGCCACGCAGATCTACTCGATCGCCAACTCGGACCTGTGCCTGGCCGCGACGTCCGAAATCACGCTCGCGGCCTCCAAGAGCAACGAGATCCTTTCAACATCGTCACTGCCCATCAAGCTCGCGGGCTTCAGCCACTGCTTCCGCACGGAGATCGGTCACGGCGGGCGGCTCACACGCGGCATCTACCGCATCCACCAGTTCTCCAAGGTCGAGATGTTCGGCTTCACGGCCGGCATGGACCAGTCGCAGGCGTTCTTTGACGAGATGGTCGAGATTCAGACGCAGATGTATGACGAGCTCGGGCTGCACTACCAGGTCGTGGACATGGCCACAGGCGACCTGGGCGCGCCGGCGTACCGCAAGTTCGACATTCTCGCGTGGATGCCCGGCCGCGGCGAGTACGGCGAGATCTCGAGCATGTCCATGTGCACGGACTACCAGGCGCGCCGACTCAACATCCGCCACAAGCAGCGCAAGGAGGACGTGACCGAGTTCGTGCACACGCTCAACGGCACGGCTTGTGCCGTCCCGCGCCTGCTTATCAGCATCCTCGAGACGTACCAGCAGAAAGACGGCTCGGTCGTCATCCCCGACGTGCTGCGGCCGTACATGGGCATGCAGGAGGTCATCCTGCCGCCAAAGACGGCCAGTCAGTAAGCAACCACTGGTTCAAGAACTTTCAATGGTTGGCCATAGCGCAGGGTACGTAGAAGTCCATCGGAACAGCACTCATAGACACACATCACTATCATAAAACACAGTGGATGATGCATTGCCTTAGAGGTTTCTATCACTAGCGCTTGCGTTTCCGGTGCGTCTCGGCCGCGTGGACGCTAACGCGGCCCGCCTTCCAGTCGCTCACGTCGATGGTCTCGAACTTGCCGTTCGCGCACAGCAGGAATACGCGCGTGGACGTCGATGCCGTGATGACACCTGACAAGACGCGCTCTTCTCTGTTGTGTAGCTCTTCGTGGTTTTCTTCTGATGCATCGTCTTGGCTCTTCATCTCCTCGTCATTACGCTCGTTTCGATAAACCACGACGACCTTGTCGCCCTCTTGTAGCATCCCGGAGTTGTGCGCCAGTCGACGCACCTCGTTGGACAACTGACGGTCATCGACGTTGCTCTCAGACTCATCTTCTGTCTGGTACGAGCCAACGTCGCTGTCGTCATAGCTGCCATAACTGTCTTCATCGTCACTGCTGAAGACGCGAACGTTGTTCTTCTTGCTGGTGAGCACGCCTGCACTGCTGCTGATGGGCGGGAACGCCACTCGGTTTTTCCCATTCACAATGTGGTCGAACGGCGCCCCACTCCGCTTCTGAACCGCGTGCGCGATCGCTGCCAAGTCGCTGTTGACCTCCTCGCTCTCCACCCGCTGGTTGAGCTGCTTGAAGACCGGGGTCTTGGACAAAAGCAGCTCCAGGCGCTTCTTCTCCTCGAACTGCAGCCGATACGCCTCTTCGCCGGGCGTGAGCGGCCTGATCTTCTGTTGCACCGCGTTACTACTATTGCCAATACCTAGGGCACCAAGGCCGCTGACACCGCCAGTGCCATGGACAATGCTCACACCACCGCCGCTCCCATGCCGCTTCTGATCAAAGCCCTTGGCGCCGCCGCCGCTGTTGCGCGTGAGGCGCCGCCGGTCCATGACCGAAACACCGTCGCGCGTGTTCTTGAGCCGCTGGATCTCGCGCTGCAGCTCGTCGCTCATCTCCTGCTTGAGCTCCTCGCAGCGCGCGTGGTACCGCGCCTTTGCCTGCTCGCACTCGTACTCGTAGAGCTGGATCGCCGTTTGTTTGAAGCGCTCAAAGTTCGCGTACGCGCGCGTCACCTGCGTCTGCTTGCTCGCCAGCAGCAGCTCACAGCCGAGCACAAAGTCGTCGGCCGTGCCTTCTTCAATCCGCTGGATCGTCTCATTCACGCGCTCCATATCGTCCTGCAGCGAGTCACGGTCCACAGGTAGCAAGCTCTCGTCGTCACTGTCGTTGTCGTCATCATCACTGCTGCTATTGTCGCTGGAGCCATCACTGCGTCCAACCTTCGTGTCGACAGCACCACTATTTAATAAAGAGGCTGCTGCTGTGTGGGTACTGTGGTGAGTGCGTGCAGCTGCAGCACTGGTCTGCAGCGGTTCATCGGAGGGCATCATGCCTTCCTTGGAGAGCTGCTCGAATACGAAACCTTGCTCAGCCAAAAGCAGGGCAACTTTCAGGTACCTCCTCATTGGTTGAAAATACATTTTAAAACGTATAATTGGCTGAAAACGTACATAGCTCGCAATAGAGCGCCCTTTCCTCTCGAGCGACGCTTTTCTGAAGATGGAGGGGTGGAAAATGCAGCAACCAAGACTGTGCTGAATTACCGAGTGCTTATCTTCGTGTAGTCGGGCAGCTAAGAACGCTACTTCTTCTTCTTCGCGGCGCGCTGGAAGCACTCGCGCATCTTGCTGAACTCCTTGTCGCACGCGAAGCGGTTGACGCCGCCCGAGAGGTTCGCGACGCACGCGCCATACACTTGGATCTGTTCGAGGCAAACCAAAGCAAACGAGTCAAAGTTAAGCGTCAGCCAATGCAGGCGATGTCGAAACAGCAGCAAGCACGTGCGTACGTACATCGAGCGGGCAGTCGACGAGCATCTGCGAGAAGAGCTTGCCCATGCGCACGGGCGGTGCCTTGGTCGCCGTCGTTCCTGCTGGCATCCTGACGTTGTGCGGACGACGAGTGTGTGTGGTTGAGACGGCGAATTCGAGAATGAGCAAGCTCTCGAGTTGGCTCCCTGGCGTCCAACCCGCAAAGCCACGGGTCATCGAAAAGAACGCTTTCCTATGTGTACAAGCGCATCTAAAGCATGGCAACGGGCTCTCCACCGGCCGTCTTTCTCGTCTGCAATAAGAAATCGAGTCCGCACCAAGCCTCACAGGTAGATCACCAAGACAAGCAAACGCCAGGCAGTTCACGATTTGCTCCCAACGCACCACCAGCATCCACGCACTAGACAACAGACCGCTGAGCCTGCAAACGATGGCCAGTGATCGTGTCCACGTCGTGGTGGCACTCGCTCTGATGTGGCTCTGCTGCTGCTGCTCCACCGCGCTGGGAGAAAGGATGACGCCTTCTATGAGTCAAGACACCGGCAACAAGAGCGAGTGGTGGACCGAGGACCACCCGTACATGTATCGGTACCGCTACAAGCGCTTTCCGAACGGCTCGATCGCGCTCAACAAGGCAGGCGACGGTGAGAACGACAAGCAGGTGACGCTCAAGGAGTGGAAGGAGAACACGACAGCCGACGTGACGCCTTTCGAGCGCTTCTTCTACCAGAAAGGCACGCTCTCGGCCATGAAGGACGTGACGCGCCACGTGCTCATGAATCTCGTGCCGCCGTGTGGGTACGGCAGCGCGCTCAAGCGCGCGCGGGTCGCGAAGCTGCAGTCCAAGATGGCCAGGAACTACATGCTACACACGATCGCAATCCCGGGTGTGAAGCTGCTCGGGCAACTCATCGTCGACGCCGTCAAGCTGCACTACGGCGGGTACATTGAGCGCCAGGTGGCCTTCAAGCGCATGCAGACCATGTCGCTCGAGCAGATCTACGCCGAGCTGAACGTCACGCCGCCCGTGTGGGACCCCGAGGCTGACTTTGAGGCGAACCGGCCGAACTTCACGATGCCCTACGAGTGGAAGGGACTCCCGCGCACGTTCCAGCACATCACCATTGACGGAAAGCAAGACGCCGGGGCGTTTGCGCCCTACGCCAACTACGCGCGCATGTATTACTCGCGCGACGACGACTTGCCGGCGCCCGTGTTGCCGGCGGAGTCGTACCCGTGGCTCTGGCGGCGTCAACTGGCAGAGACGAGAGACATGATCTTGCAGGTCATGGCGCTCAATGTGGAGGCCTACGAGGCGGAGATGGCACAGCTGGAGGAGGACGGAGAGATGGAAGACGAGAGCTCCAGTGCGGCGGCTGGTGCACAAAGCGGGAGTAATGGCGAGGCTCCTTCATTGGCTGCAGAGTCTGTCCTGCGGCGTCTTCAAGAGATTGGCTCAGGCTCAGAGTTGTCGTCGTCTTCTTTCTCAAGTGCTGCTGATGGCAATGATACTGGTGCTGAAGACGATGACGACGACGAAGCGGAGAGTGGGTTTGAGGCCGCGGAGGAGTTTGAGGAAATCGTGGTCGAGTACCACTTCTCGACGGGCATTCCGCGCATCCTGCAGCAGAACTACTCGTACTTTCCGTTCCCGAAGCTGGAGTCGCTCCTGAATGCGAGCTCGACGACGAATCCTGAGTCAGCAAGTGCAAATGACGGCAGCAGCAGTGCCAGTAGCGTGAGTCTTGACGGCAGCAGCAGCAGTTCACCTGGAGTGTTATTGTCATCGTTCTCTGGTGATACTGTAGACTCCACTGCTGTCGTGGACAACTCTACCAGAGCCTTGAATGGGAGCGCTGTCGACAATTTTGTAAACCAATCGGCCAACGCGAGTACTGGACTCCTGAATCCCTTCAATGCCACACAGCTCACCAGCACCTCAAGTCTATTACGCTGGAACCAGCAGCAGGAGCGGAAGAGCGAAGCCGAGTGGAAGCGCAAGCGCGTCCTGCACGACGCTATGCTCCAATTCTACGCGTACCCAACGGTCGATTCGTCCATGGTGATGCTGCCCAAGCCCGGCTGGAAGCGCGTGCCGGACTACGAGCTAGCAGGTGTCAATTGCAGCGTCGAAATGCCATGCCTCGTGCAGTCGAGCGTGACGGTGTACACGCCACAGCTGAGCTCACTTGGCTTTTTCCAAAAGGTGGTGCGCAATCCTACGATCTCCAAGGAGCAGCAGCGTCAGGTGCGCATCAAGGTGCTCCAGAGCATGGTCGACGTGGCATTCCAAGCCGAACAGAAGGCGCTCGAGCACGGCCTCCAGGCGCCGTCGACGGCTTGGTACTCGCTCTTCGACCGCAACGTCGACGAGTTCGCCGACGCGATCCAGAGCCACGTCAACTCTACTTGGGATGGCGGCTCAGGCGTGGACGATGGTGACGGCACCGCGGTCAGTGCGCTGGATGTATACGCGAGCCTCGTGGAGGACAAGAGCCGCTCACTGTTCTACACGCAGCCGTCATACTACTGGAGCACGCTGCGAGACACGAAGCGCGGCATGGAGATCACCAAAGTCGTCCCGGCGCTCGAACCGCTCAGCGAGGCCGAGCAGATCGAGTTCATCTCGTACATTGCCGCCAAGATGAAGGAGCTGGACGGGGTCATTGCCGCATTCGTGGCGAAGCGCAACGCGAATGAGGAGTATCAACAAGTGGTAAACGCAACGACCTCGAAAGCAGAGTACGAGGGCAATCAGTACTCGACCATGGGCTTTGGCTTTTTGCTCCCGGCCACGAATCGGATGAACGTACTCTATCGTGAGCTGAAGCTGCCCGTACCGTTCCACTTGACGCTGCGGCTGTTTGTGCGCTTTCAGGAGAGCCGCTTGCTGCTGCAGGACGAATCGCTTCACATGGTCACGTGCCTCGCGATGCTACGCAGCGAGATTCCGTACTACCGCTGTAGACACGCGTAGAATTGACAGTGAAGCCTGCAAAGAGCTTTTGCAACCGTGATCAAGCGAGACCTGAAAGAAAGAAACAACATAAAATGAAAGAGAAATGTATGTACAGACTGCATTACTGCCATCACGCTTGTGCTTGTACGTCGTCTAGTTGCTCATGTACTTCTTGTTCTTGGCGAAGCCGTCGATCGAGGCCTTGCCGAGCGGCGAGCTGAAGCAGTACTCCTGGATACGCTTCATGATCGGCGTGTCGATCGCCTCGGGGATCGTGTCCTTGCCCGAGATGTAGTTGAAGATGTCGATCGTCTCCTGGTTCAGGATGTCCTCGTACTGCTGCAGCTCCTCCGCCGTGAGCGTCATGACGTTCTTGCTCGCCCACGAGCCCAGCAGCAGGTCCACCTCCAGCCAGCCGCGCTGCTTGCTGCGGTAGATGACGCGCTTGCGGTTCGCCTCGTCCGCGTCGATCGCACGCTCGCCCTGGCTGCAGTCAGCATAGCGGCACCACACATACCCATTAGACCTCTACATAATCAGCATACAATAGCATAACGCGCAATAAAGAAACCTTACCTGACGCTCGGAAACGAGTCCTTGGCGGCGTGGTGCTGCGTGCGGATCTCCTGGCCGCGTGCGAGCGCCTTCTCCGCCTGCGCTTCCGTCACGCCCGTGAGGAACGCGTTATTGTCGACCGTGTGGCTCGTAGCGGCAGTCGTGAAGCGCGCAGACGCGATGCAGCGGTTGGTAGTGGCGCTGCGGCGCACCAGCATCTTCATCATCGTGGCGGCCATCGCGCTTGCTTTGCTTGAGGAGCTCTTCGTTTCTGGTTGCAGCAATTGATGACTATCTGTCTGATGTATGATGGCGTTCTTTGGGCCGCAAGGCAACTTGAGTCTGCAGCAATTCATTTTCACATTTGAATCGTGTGTTGTGAAAATTGGCGATTCAAAAATGAATTGATGAAGCTGGTGTTGATCTTTTTCGTATGTGCTGCTTTTGAAGCGAGAGAAAAGATAGCAAGAGGGGGAAGAGGACGCAGCGCACGACGCCCCACACGCTGGCCACGATGAACGCCTCGGATGCCGACCGCCAGATCAAGCAGATGGTGAACTTCATCCTGCAGGAAGCGCAGGAGAAGGCCAACGAGATTCGCATCAAGGTGCGTTCATTACATAGTCAGAGAGAGACAAACGTGACGACTCGCGTGTGTTGGATCTTGGATCCAAACGCGCACGAAGAGCTACAGTAGAAACTCTTGAAGGAATATGACTTGCGTGCATGGCGTATGTGTAGCTATGCTGTGTGTGCTTGCGGACTGACTGGGTGCCTGGCTGTTGTTTTTTGGTATGCGTGACGGTGGTTAGACGGAGCATGACTTCAACTTGGAGAAGCAGATGCTCGTGCACAACGCCAAGATCAAGATCCAGGAGGAGTACACCCGCAAGGAGAAGGAGCGCGAGATCAACAAGCGCATGTACGTACTTGGTGGTAGAGGTAGCTGTGGTCCAAGCGAACTGGATCTTGTGCAGTCGCACGAATGTACTGACGGCTGTGTGTCTTTGTTTTACGTACTGCAGTGCTCGCTCGGCGGAGATCGGCGCTTCGCGAAGAAAGAAGATGATTGCGCGTGATGAGCTCTTGAAGACGCTGATCGCCGAGGGCCAGGGGCTGCTGAAGAACCTGACGACCGACGAGAACAAGTACAAGGCGCTCCTGCGCGACCTGATTGTCCAGGGTCTGATCAAGCTCGTGGAGCCGGAGGTGGTGATTGCCGTGCGCTCCAAGGACGTGCGTCTCGCCGAGAGCATCATGAAGGAGGCGATTGACAAGTACATCGCTGTGATGAAGAAGGAAGCCAACATGGACGTGAGCAAGGTCAAGGTGACGCTGAACAAGATAGAGGAGGGCATGGTGGCCGGTGCCAAGTCGGGCGGCATCATCCTGTACGCCAAGCAGGGCAAGATCGTGTGCGACAACACGCTCGACACGCGCCTCGACACTGTCTACTACGACCTCAAGCCAACGGTCCGAAAGATGCTCTTCCCAGTCGCTTAAGCAGCGAAGAAGGCGATGCCCAAAGAGGTCAAAGAACGCGAGAGGTTGACAAACACTCGAGCCTCAGAGAAGCTCACGAACCGAGATTGCACAGGGACATGGGCCGCTGTGGAGCGAGGCGGTCTATCGTATGTGTGTAGGGAGCTATATGACACGAGGAGAGTGGAGAAATTGGATAAAAGAGAGAGCAGAGGAGCGCCATTCACGATTGATTTGGAGGAAAATGACTGGTTTACCCCTTTGTTTTCATCACCATTTCGTTTGTTACAGTATCAGATCTGCCAGTTCTTTCTGCTCCCATGTGCAATCTACAGCTTCGACACCCTCATCATTCGCGCCGCTTGTATCAGAAAATGCCACACTGGGCGATGAGAAGATGGAGCTCGTCGCGGGACTCCACATCGCGTCCAGAGGACCATATGCGACGCTCGCAAGGTGCGCGGCGTCCAGCTGCATGGACTCGAAGCGCCAGTCGCTCGCAAGGCGGCCATCAAGCGTCAGTTGCCATTGCTCTTGAGCGTCATTGAAGATGAACTCGGCACGCAGGAGAGCAAAGCCCAGGCCGATGCCAACTGCCTTAATGTACGCCTCTTTGAGCGACCAGAGCTGGTAGAAGCGCTTGTACTGGTCGTCTGGGCTTGACGACGAAGAGCTGCTGTCACCGCGGATGTACGTCCACTCTCTGGTGTTGAAGTGGCTCTCGAACGCGCGGAAGAAGTCGTTAATACCCGTAATGCTACTTGGACGCTCCGAGACCTGCACGACGTCGACGCCCACGAGCCTGTGCGGATGGCTCGCGATCGCGACGACCGTCCCGTGATGGGACACATTGTAGTTCCAGGTCTCTGGCGATATGACAATGTCACCGCCAGCGATGGGCTGCTGCGTGTGTCTTCTCCAGAACGGCTTGCCCTCGGGCGTGCGTTGGATGTCGATCTGCGAGGCTGGCACGTTGAAGAGCTCCAGGATAAGTCGGCGCTGCAGCAGACGGCTGGCGAGCGCTAGCCGCTGGTCCTTTGCAAACAGGAAGCGCATCACCTTCTGCTGCTCATAGGCAGGCAGTAGACGCATTGCGCTGTCCCATTCGGGAGATCCGGGCTGCCATGTGCTCACGTCCACGTACCACCAGCGCTCACTGATTGATCTCTGCATTTGACAAGGTAGCTGTTTCCGGGTGTGACCTACAACATCATGCGATTTTGCCATTGGCACTTACAGTGATGTATAACTTATATTCGACAATTCGGAGTTATGACAACACTAAATATCTTATATAGAGGTGTTTGAATAAAGGTCGATAAAGAGCAAGTTTGTTTATTCGTCGCAAAATTGTCGTCAAGCGTGTAATCCTTAGGATGCTCATCTACTGATAGACATTTCAAAACGATATTTCAAAACGATATCGTACCTAACAAATGCTGTTAGTAAAGTGCCCGCCAAAAGTTTAGAAACTGTCGAGTTTCTTGATTTATTCAAAAACTACTGCGTCTTCAGCGCCGAATGATGACTCAAACAAACGCGTTCAAAGAGACAAACAAGCGCCAAAAGCTCCGAGCGTCAAATCTG
>JAASGT010000443.1:0-25223 GCA_023334315.1 Globisporangium alternatum | reverse complement strand
TCATGCACGAGAAGGTCTTCCACTGTGGGAAATGCGAGCTGACGATGGACCGAGACGTGAATGCCACGCGCAACATCTTCCTCAAGAACGAACACAAGCGCACTTGGGCTCTTCGAGCTTGGGTGACAGGAGATGCCTACTCCGAGGGTGTCAGGTGCTTTAAGTTGACTTAGAGCACATGACCCGCAATAAAAAGGAAGATCGCTTACGTAGTCGTGTTGGTACTTTGGTATCTCATGATAAGTTGGCGATCTTCTGCGGTGGTATTCCTCTTTGGTTCAAGTAGCCCACTTCAAAATACCTTTTTATATGACGACATTAACGCAAACTCAATTTTTGTAGGTGTTTTCCGCAACAACAGATACTCATGTCTAGCCTGTTTATATGTTTAAAGAGGCTTAACAAAGTTAGGCTTGTATGCATATTTTTCAAGCAAGCAAAGTGTCATTTCAAATCTAGAAGCTAGTAGTACATATCACAATTTATATATCTGTACTTGATACTGTAATAATTAGTAGATGAAGTGAATTCCGTGGCCCAATCATTCCCACGCTGGCTCAGAAACACCGGTATCCATACCGATACGATTGCTGCATCTTGCCCCCCTCAAAAAATAACCACCCGCGCCTCTCGCATGGTTCCCATTTCGGAAGAAACGACCGAAAGGAGCCAAAGCAGCAGCAGCAAGCGTCAAGCGCCCAGTGCATCGCAATTCCATAACCGCTCACCCCCTCTTGCCTGCACGAGAGAGAGAGAGAATCTTTTTCGCCTTGCTCGCCCTCCGCCCGCCCCCGTCTTCCTGCGTGTGTCGTGCCTGTGCGTAGTGTCAGTCCCAGTCAGTCAGTCAGTCAACCAGTCCGTCCGCCCGTCGTTCTTCGTGTCTCGCGTGACTCTTTGTTAGTATGGACCACCACCAGCAATACCACCAGCAGCAGCAACAGCCGAATGGCACCGACTACGGACAGCACCACCATCATCACCAGCAGCAGCAGCAGCAGCAGTTTGAGGACGAGTACCACCACGGCGGTCAGTATGGCGACTTTGACAACGGCGTCGCGGCCAGCAGTGGTCCCGTGAAGCTCTTCGTGGGTCAAGTGCCGCGCACGATGGAGGAAGACGACCTGCGCCCTGTGCTAGAGGCCTTCGGACCGGTCGAAGACCTCGTGATCATCCGCGACAAGCTCACGGGCGCGCATCGCGGCTGCGCTTTTGCGTCGTTCTTCACGCGCGAGGCCGCCGAACAGGCGATCGCCGAGCTGCACAATAAGGTCACGCTCCCACAGTCGATCAACCCGCTCCAAGTGCGTCCTGCTGAGGGTCAGGCCGGAGGTACGCGTATTGTATCAATGCACGGGCTGTGATCGTATCTGTGACTAACAGCTCGTTCGTACTTATTGATGCGTTCGTAAACAGCCTCGCAGGAGCACAAGCTCTTCATTGGCATGATCCCAAAGTCCGCCGACGAGGCTGCGATCCGCGAAGTGTTTGAGCTCTTTGGCGCAATCGAAGAAGTGTACATCCTACGTCACCCGGCGACCGGTCAGAGCAAGGGCTGCGCGTTCCTCAAGTTCAAGGACCGCAACTCGGCGCTCTCAGCCATCGAGCAGGTGAATGGAAACGTGACAATGGACCGCGGCACGTCACCACTGGTCGTCAAGTTCGCCGACAGCCGTCGCCAGCGTCTGCAGCGTGCGCGCAACATGGCGGCGGCTGCTGCGACCGCGTACTGGCAGATGCCACCGACCGCCGGTCTCCCGTTCCCTCAGCTCCAACAACTCCAGCAGCAATACATGCAGCAGATGCAGGCGTTCGGAGCCCAAACCGCGGGCCTCAACGCTGCGGCTGCTGCTGCTGCCGCCGTGTCTGCCGCTGGACCGGGCGGCGCTGGTGGCCTCGGTAGCCCGACGAACTCGTTCATGTACTACAACCCGTACGCTTTTGCCAACAACGCGTACGCGTTCAACGGCCTCCCGAACACTGGTTTTGACGGCCAAGGCATCGTCGGATCGCCTGGTCAAGGCGGTATTGCGTCGCCAGGTGGGACTCAACTGGGATCTCCGAGCGCGGCTGCGACTGCTGCGGCGTTGGGTGGCGCTGACGCTGCAAGCAAGGCGTCGCGCGCGACGAGCCAGCTGGAGGGTCCCGCGGGCGCCAACCTTTTCATCTATCACCTGCCGCACGACCTCACGGACGCGGACTTGGCGACGGCATTCGCGCCCTTCGGCTCGGTCATCAGCGCCAAGGTGTACATGGACAAGATCACGGGTGAGAGCAAGGGCTTTGGTTTCGTGAGCTACGACAGCGCCGATGCTGCAGACGCGGCCATTGCGAGCATGAATGGCTTCCAGATCGGCTCCAAGCGTCTGAAGGTGCAGCACAAGCGCATCCACCAGCGCGGCGACTACATGGGCGGCGGCCACGACAGCGACCTCGGTCTCGAGTACCACCAGGGGCTCGACCACCACGGCGGCGACAGCGAGAGCAGCGCTGCCGATGCGAGTGATGCTGCAGCGTCTTTAGAAGAAGCCGTCAACCAGCTGCGTCTGGACGCATAAGCGCAGATCCATTGGATGGAACACCGTCTCAGAGAGACTGATTGTTGGGTGTGAGCGAGGAGAGAAGAGAAGCGTCTTGTAGCGAGCTACTGTATAGTGTACAGAACGACAGAGGGCGCGTGCCAAAGCTCTGTGTGGGTTGGCTAATCTGCAACAATAACATCGTATGAGCACAGTAGAACATTGGTTCTTCATTATGGTGGTTGATCGTCAGACATGCGCTTAGGACCACTTGGCGAGCAATCCAAAGATCGCGTAGCCCAGAACGAGCGCCACGACCTTCTGGCCTGCGGCTCCGTGGGCTCCATGGCGCGGGAACTCCTGCGGGATGACCTCCATGACGGCCACGTAGATGAAAGTGCCCGAGGCGAGCGCGACGCAGATGCCCGCGGCCGCCGAGTCCTCGGACGAGTCGGCGGCGATGATCCAGCCCACGACGATGCCGATGATGCTCATGAACGAAAAGAGCACCATGTAGAGCACCACGTGTGATGTCTTGAGGCTGCTCTGCACGAGTCCCGAACCGAGCGCGAAGGCCGCAAGCCCCTTGTGCACCACGATCGCGAGGAAGACGCCCCAGGCCGAGCTTGTCTGCGCGCCGATGCCCAGGCCCTCGAGCACCGAGTGGAATGACAGCGCGATGAAGAGCACGACTGCGACAGCGAGCGACGAGGACGAGTCCGACGCCATGGGCGCCATGTGCGAGTGGCCGGCGTGGTGGTGATGGTTGTTTTGCGAGCGCTTCTTGCCGTTCGGGAAGCCGCGAAGCGCGTGCTGTTCGATGTCGTCGTCGATGTCCTCCACGTACGTGTCGCTGGTGTCACCGCCGTGGGAGCCGAACTCTGCGTCCAGATCGTCACCAACGTCGTCGTCGTCGTCGTTCTTGGCGGGCACGTACGCCGCCTTACTTCCACCGCCACGCTTGCTCTGCTGACTAGTCATCTGCGCGTGGGCGCCCTGCTCCAGCAGCAGGAGCCCCAGGAAGCCCAGCGTGCAGAACATCTCAGCGTACGGGAACTCATAGCGGCCGTCGTCCACCGTGGACCACTTGCGCAGCGCCGGGTTCTCGATCGCCGCGTGCAGCAGATGGAAGAAGCCGCCGGCGAGGAACACGCCACCCGAGAACGCGTTGAGCACGCTCAGCAGATGGGCCACGCCCGACGAGCGGCGCTTCTTGGACGCCAGTAGCGCTGGGATGAGTCCGCCCACGAGCCCCACGAGCCAGATCGCGACGATCGACACGAGCTTGAACACCGTCACGTCCTCCATTGTGAGTGAGCTGTGGCGCTTGAGCTGATGGTGAGAGCGTGAGAATGAATAAGACCAGGAGCTGTTCAGCAGGGCTCAAACGGGTTTACGAAAGAACAAGATCGTTCAATATGTGTCTTGGCTAGTGTGGCACGATTCAAATATATGTCCAAACCAAATTTACTCAAAACAGAAGGTCAAAACTAAAAAGTTGAGTTTCCCTCGTAGTTTAAACTAAATTCTCATAGTTTAAAGTAAAATCCTCTAGGCTCAGATGAAAAGATCTGAGACTGTTATTAAATGCCCGGATGGGATCTACGTGAATTGTAGGGTATGGATGAATATCGTCTTCTATCCGACCACACATAGCATTTGTATAAGCATTTGTAACGAATCACACATCAGTGCGGGGGTTTCTTCCAATCAGGAGGTATAAAAACAACTATTTTGACCAATAATAGCGCCTAGGGGTAGGTAAGTAGTGATGTCCAATGGTTCACCAGATATGTGTATGCCCATTCAAACACCAAGTTCGAAACGTATCACTTTCATATTTGATCAACATCCGACAACAATGGGTCTGGACGACCTTCAGCCAAGAAATACAAAGTGTGCCAGAACCACGGCTGTGAAAGCATTTGACACATTCCTAAAGTCAAAGAATGTTAATTGGGAGTATGAAAGGCTGCATATTGAGTGAGACGTCTGGGAAGGCGTTTGTATCTGTGATGGATAAGTTTGGTGTGTACTTAGCATTTCATGAAGGGAAGGCAGGCAAGCAACTTGTAAGGAACACATGCATGCGATACTACCGTCAGACTAAGCACTGGTTGCTTGATCAATTCCCACAGCATCGCCTAGCTCTCGAGTCTAAGCTACTCAAAATGGGTCGAACCCGAGAGAACTTTTGCTTAAAGAGAGAAGGCAGTGGCTTTGTAAAGAACGCTGTTGTATGTACAAAGGCAGATTTGAGACGAACGGTGCACTACTTGTATTAAAATGCGTTTACACCGAGTGACTACCAGGATACTGCGCTGCTAAGTCTGCTCTGGTATATGTTTAGGCGCGCGTCAGACTTGACGCACGTTCGCAAGCAAAAAGTCTCTGTCGACGCTGGCGACGACTTCTTCGTCCACCTCATACGGATGAAGACGTGTGAGGAGCAAGGTCTCTCGCTCTTCGCCGATGCCGACTTTGCCACGTGCCCGCTGCTCGCAATCGCACTGGCTCTCGCGACGCAGATGGCGCCGTGCGCCGACCTCCTCAGCAACCTCCCTGCACAAGCTCAGCCCGTCGCAGGCGCGCTCGGCTCCGAGACGTCGCTGCTCGAGCTTCTCGACAGCCCCGACTCCGCGCCCGATCTTCTGCCCTCCAGCTCCACCACCCCTCTGCGCTCACAATACACAGTCACGTCAATAATCTGCTCGACCGCGTCGCCGAGCGCGCGGGCGTCGAGCAGCAGCTTACCTTTCACTCGTTTCGACGAGGTGGTGCCCAGCACACGAACGGCTCAGCGGAACTGACATATCGCTGGATCTTTGATCGTGGTGCTTGGAACGTGAACACCACAAAGCCTTCAACTATGTGTTCAACACGCGTGTCGAGGACCACAATGTCGCCAAAGTCCTCAGCGGGTGGAGCACATCGAAGCGCGTCCCGCTCGTCGACTTGGCGTCGTTCGACACGCAGACGCAATAACATATCACAGCCGTCCAGAAGCAGCTCTTCGCGTCGTTCCGTGGGCTCGGCCATTCACCGTATAACGTGAGCCAGCGGGTGCTTGACGTCCTCACAGCCGTCCTGCTGACGCACTACCCACTGTTGAAGCAGCTGAGCCCGAACAGCCCCACTGTGCTGCGGATAGAGGCGAGCGTACTCGACGGCCTGCGCTCTCTTGCAGACTTGCTCGCATGGTCGCTGCACCTTGTTACTGCTCGTGACGCCTGCGCAACAGTCAAAGACACGAAACAAACCGCACACCACACGCAAAGACGGAGGAGCAGCAGATCATTCGGCACCAAGCTGTTATTGACCATTTAATCGGTCTCGCGAGGAGGCAAGACCAGCGCTTGGACGCACTCGAGGCAAACGCCAGAGAAGCTGCTCAACCTGCGATGTAGAGCAAGCGTGCAGCAGATGACGATGAGACCAAGTGAACAAGAGACGGAGCCAACAAAAAGCACCGGAAGCGCGCATCTACCACTCACCTGCGAGCCGCTTGGTACGAGTGGTACGCTGAAGAATCACGTCTGTGGACCATCGCCGGCGAGAAGTAGCGAAAGTTCGACGGAAAGATTCTTGTTGCTCTTTTGAAGCTCTTTCTCGAGGAGGGGTTCTCGCTGAACGAGCAGCTTCCGTCGTACCGCGACAACATCATGATTGTTGGAGTCGACGCGGGAAAAAGGCTATCCCGTTTCTTAAAGACCGCGGAATTGCGTCGCGCGGTGCGACGTCGGTACTAAAGAGCTGCGCGTTCTCCACCGCAACGGAGCACTGAACGTGCTCACTGCAAGACACAAGAGGCTGCTGTCTGCAGGGAAAGTCAGCGACCCTGCTCCCCGCCATACTCAAGACATACTCGAGCCTGTAGAACAGATGGCAGATACATGAGAGAAGAAATGGTTAGTTTACCAATCCGCAATACATATCTCCTTGCCGAAATCAATACGTGCACACTCACTCACCTGCACGCGCCCGTGTTGCTGCTCTCCCTTCATCAAACTCATTCTCTGTGCGCGGTCACCACTGCCACGCACCCTCTGCCGCGTACGTCACACGTCACGCACGCACGCACGATCGGTCGCGCGCGCACGCCGTCACACTCGCCGCACACCCGTACGCACAATCGCCTCGCGTGCGGGTTGGAACGCTGCTGCACAGGCCAGTTCGCTCTCGCACTGTGCTTGATTCTTGTCGGCTGCTCGCTGGACTCCTGCCACACACACATGCACATCGAAACACATACATGCACATACCGGTTATATGCTTGCAGCAGGAATTGAACCCGCGCTACGAGTGCTGCCACTCGTAGCATGCATCCACGCAATACGAGCGCTGTCTTCTTGTTTCTGGTGAGTGTGGCGGTTGTTTTCTACTTTTTGTGGGGGATGTGTGAGCGAGCGCGAGATCTCCGCCCTTTCTTTTCATAAACATGGGCGCACTATTTCAGCAAAGTGATCCAACCATAATAGTAGACCCCACTGGCCATTTTCCCCCTCTCATTCATGAATTTGCGTCGTGCTGCGCACATCGGTCCGGAGCGCATGCGCACGCAAAAACACACAAAACAGTTTTTCGCTATTTTCTCGTCAACGAGGCCGTTTTGGCCCTCTCCTGTAGCCTACGAAACCCATACAAATCAAACGGGAGACCCACACAAACGGTTGCACAACACCCAAAAATAACCTAACCCTCACCATCAATTGTGGCATACATTCGATACATTGTCCCGCACCTGTACCATTTTATGATACGGCGTAATGGATCGAAAGGATGGCCGAAGGATCGAATATTTTATGGTATGGGTAATCGAAGTGATCTGGAAACGAGCTTTTTCACTCAGAATCAGATCTTTTGCCGTATCTAGGATGTTTTTAAAGTCGAGGCAGAGTCCCTTGACATGCTATTTGGTAGGTTTGGCTTAAATTTTTTAAATTAATTTGCTTTCACTATAGGAAAGGTAAAAAATCGCCCGTTTCGAGTCTATTAAAACAGGAAAAAGTGGCATATGACCCCTTTTCATATAGCGAAAGCAAGTTAATTTAGGAAAATGTCGTTTTGTCTTTGATCATACTGCAGAGTTCTTTTTTCGGCCAGTATCACGTTAGGACATAAAAAACAAACCCACAGAAGCGATTCGTAAGCTAGTTGGCGTTTGTATAGTAAAGTTTTAATTTGATCTATGGGTTTCCTGTCACAAAGATGTGGGCCGAGTTGTTATTCAGACAGCATTTATAAAGCAGGACACCATTTTTAAGTATATTCTTGATGTATCTTAACCATCAGACGAGCATTCAAAAACCGACTGCAGATTGGATTGTCTGTTGTGATTCGCCTCGGACACGCTTCAAGATTTAACTGACAATTTCTGAAAATAGGTCTCTCGTAACGAATTATTATTATATATGTATCAACTGTATCTTTAGAAAGTGTTTAGTGCATATCGATCTCTAAATCTCTGTAAAACAACATATACTAGTGAACAACTACATGTAACGTTCCCATTATTAACCTCCTGTGCAAAAACATATCCTTTCAAAAATGATCGATCAAAACATCACATCGATTTGAATTTAAAAGTGTGCGAAACGCGGTCACGCGTGTCAAAAGGCAAACACAGCGCGCAACAAGATGCCAAAGAAGCACTCACGCGTTCGTTTAACATGATAACAGAGGCGTGTGATCTGCAAGCTACATCACGAGCAACCAGAGCTGCCTGTACGTGATTTGTGTACGTGGGCAGCAAAATAGTTTGCGCTTTCGAGCCCGCCTGCACCAGGGACGCTGATACTGCAGTTTAAGAGCCCGATCCAGGACGGCGGTGGCAACTCGACGCGCAAGACCCATCACAACGTGCAATGCGCACTCCTGGAAGCTGAGGTTGTGTAGTGGATCGACTCGTGTGAGCAGCTGCGCATTCCTGTCGTCACTGGAGCCACGATCTGCGACAAGGCGGCAATGGTTCGCGACTGCATCGTCGGTGACCCCAACTCCAACGTGACCAGCAAGCTCGCCACGATGGTGTTCTCGGACGGGTGGTTGCGAAAGCTGAAGCTGCGGCACGTAATCAAGTCATGTCGGCTTCACGGCGGAGCTTCCTCCGCCAGCACTGCCACCGTCGCCGAAGGAAGAGTGCAGCTTCATGAGATAACGAGGGATACGATAAATGTGACGTCTTCAACATGGACAAGACGGCATGCTTTTACTGTATGCCGCCCGACCATTCGCACTCGAAGAAGTCAATTGCCGACACGAAAATGACAAGAAGCGCATCACGATGACAGTGACGAGCAACGCAGACGGCTCGAGAAAGATCCCACTCCACTTCATCGGCACCGCTCGCCAGTCAATATGCTTTAATGAGAGGACAGCAAAGCAGCTTGGCCACCAGTACTACAGCGCGGCGAAGGGTTGGATGACCACTTCGCTGTTTCAGCGGCGGGTTCATGATTTCAACACTACAATGCAGAAAGAGTGGTTCAACGTGCTCCTGCTTCTCGACAACGCATCGTGCCACCGGATCGAGCAGCCGCTGTCCAACGTATGCATCCAAATGCTCCCGCTCAATATCACTGCCCATCTTCAACCGCAAGATGCTGGAATGATCCAGTCGCTCAAGACACGAATCAATGCGATCAAAACACGACGAGTCGTAGTAAAAGTCGACAAGCTCTTAGAGCGCGCCGTTGAAATTGGAGTGGAGAACATGCAGGTAGTGACAAAGCCTTTCTTCAGCGCGGACGTTCTAGAAGCGATGGAATGGGCAGAAGAGGCGTGGAAAGGAGTGACAAGCAAAACAGTGGTAAACTGTTGGCGCCACACGGCAATTCTCGACGAAGATATGTGTGCGCTTATCATTTCTATCCGTGGACTTCGAGTTTGCACACCATCATTTCGGCAGCTTCTTGTCTGAGTGGATCTGATAGTGAGCGAACCTGCATAGCTTTATACCTCAATCGTATACATAATTCTGTTTTTAAATATATTTTCCCGCATTTTTTGGAGCTCAATATTGGGAACGTTGCCTGTATTGTTGTTTGCAGCGATTTTGGCAAACCCGAGGGACCGAGAGTCGATATATGCGGGCAGATTTATATATCAAGTCATATTTACTTTAATTCGGACCCGATTTATGTAGGGAAGATCATGACTGAGGTCATGAATCCTGATGGTCCTGGATATCGATGGGTCGGCCAAATATGGTCGGATTTCGCAGAACGGATCATTTTTGCTGCTTTCAAGCGGCAAAAACGAGTCCGTTCATGCATTTCTGGTCGATTTTGAATTCGAAGCAACAACATCTGAGAGTAAACCCGCACTCCATTCGTCAAGAAATATAGATGGTTGATCCTAAAGGTCCGATTTGATAAATCTGCCGATCCGAAATACGGACTCAAAAGGGAGGGCAAAATAGTTGCAAACCACAATACCGGTAACAATATGTAATTTGAATCGCAAGCGTATTCTTGTAAAGAGGCATGAGAGCTACATTGTCTCTTGTACAATGGTACCGTTTTGAACATGACCAAGCGTACTGTGACATCTCTGTATAAGACTATATGCTTTCGGTAATGGTAGGATTTGATTCGCCAGCTTGAAAAATCGGACATGGTCTTGTATATAATGCATTGCTTGTCCGAGGGCTCGCGAATTTATGGCCCTCAGACAAGTGAGTTTCCACAAGTAGCCACTCGCTGCTAATGACTTGTAGCCACTATGGTTGTTTACCGATGACCACTCAATCTCTTGTTTCATGTCCGATTTCACAATTCGAACCAATCAAGTGCGAGCTTGTATTTATATATATTTCATCGACCAACAATCGGCAACTTGAGGTTGTTAAAAGAACGCTAGTTGCTCCACGGGTAGTGCTCATGAAGAAGAGCTCTTGGGGCAGTGTTCCAACGAAAACCAAGCTAGTTTCCGTTTTCATTCCATAATCCCCAACCACGAACCCAAACACCAAGTGAAGAGCTCAATTGCTACTTGGAATCATCTATCGATAGAGCGTCTTATGCGCTTTCTTGGCAAGTACTACCTCTGGTCCACATTAATAGGGACATATCATTTTAATATCCCTAATGATGTGGACCAAACGAAAAAAGATATGTCCCTATTAATGTGGACCAGAGGTAGTAGTCATTCCATGACACTTGTGTGAGAAGAGAGGCAGGAAGTGGCTTGCGCGTAGCTCGGGTAAAGGAGCAGCTCAAGCGACGAGGATGTCCGCATTGCTGAAAGAAAGCTAAAAAAGCCCGCACCACAGCACTTTGTTCATCCAGTCCTGATGCGCATGTGTAGTGGGCAGAGAGATACCAAGCCTCACCCACGCACCAAGTTTCACAGATGTGAGGCTGAGCTGGCACTAGCATATTAGGATATGGATACGCTAATAAGTATAGAGCGATCCGTAGCTCCTAGGAAATATAACATGAGCAGGATCGCATGAGCGAGATCGCATGGCGTAGAACCAGCAAGCCATGTGCGGCCATGGAGATCTTACTTCTGGATTTCGATCCTACCCAATACACCAAGGTTCACCAGGAACCACCAGCTTCCCCTACAACTGTTTTCAATCGAGATCTACTACAGCCCTCGAGGTCGAAACGCCACGCTCTTCGTTTTTCTGTCGCGTTTCGCTCTTCTTGTGGCTATCCGATGTGCGACCACCCGAGCGAGCTTGCGGCCGTTTCTGCTCCCATCCCGACGCCACGTTTTCTTGATTTCTTTCGACCTGCAACGGCTCACGAGTGAGGTTGGCTGCAACGGATGGCTGGAGAGAGTAAGGCTGAATTGCGGGCAGGCGGCTCGTTGGTTGGACTGACTTCTTAGCTGCCTCGGCCAGTTAGAATTCTCACTTCACAAAGACCAGTCGGCTACGCAAGTCGATCACTTAAGAGACCAGTTGGCTGTGGTATTCGCTATGACAACTGATGAGCGACAAATCGGCGTGGCCCAGTTCGGCAACGTCGTGGTCAGTCGCACTCATGGGAAAACAGACTCATCCAGTGCTGCTGTGTCGTCGTTGCCGTCACTGGTCGCCATCAAGCGCATCTCACTGCCGCGCGTAGAAGCCCTCATCTGCAGCAAGTCAATCCGCGAAGACCCGTTTCAGGAGTTTCACGTCGCCGCCAAGATCGCCGCGTTGGGCAACAACGACCACGTCGTCCGTTACTTCACGTCCTACGTGGAAGACAACCACCTCTGTCTGGTGATGGAGTTCTGCAACGGAGGCGACCTGCTGCACTCGCTCGAGCGTCGGCTTCAGGACCAAGGCTCTTCTGGCGCCATGAGCGAGATTGAAGCGCTCAGCACTGTATTCCAAGTTGCACAGGCGCTCGACTTTCTCCATCACCACGTCGACGTGGCACACCGCGACGTGAGTCTCGAGAATGTGTTCGTGCACAACGGCAAGTGTAAGCTGGGTGACTTTGGGCTGAGCGTGGCGGCGACTTCACGACCAAGTGACACGGTCGGCAAGATGGCGTACATGGCGCCCGAGGTGGTCGCCGCCTCCTCCACCGACGAACGAATGTCATACGACCCCTGCGCTGCCGACATGTGGTCGCTGGGCATCGTGTTCTTCATACTGCTCACGGGCTCACCGCTGGTGGAATTGGCGTCCATGGAGCACGCGCCGTTTCGCACGTTCTGTCATCTGGGCGGCGTATGTCATGTGCTGCAAGCCTGGGGGATGCTCGCAGGAATCGAGAAAAGTGAGACGGTAGAGTTGCTCGACGCAATGCTGCAAGTGGACCCAGCGAAGCGCATCAACGTGCGAGGCGTTCTCAGTCACCCGGGGATCGCAGGACGATCAACACTCGAGTAGATGAGATTAGATGAAGTGCGTGAAAGTTGCGTTAGCTTGTACCGATTTGGTGTCTATTCAGTGTCACTGGTTATTTGTTGAATTGGTTTCGTTAGCACTCCAGAAATGACATTCAGGGTAAGAGCAGACAGCGAATGAAACCCAAGAGTTGTTACAACACTGCTTTGACCTGTGTACTTTGTCCCTCGCCACTGAGTTGAGCGGCTCCAGCACACTTCTAAAGACATGTAAACCGCGTGGAGATCTTTCTGGAGGATCTTATCTTGTCATCGCTGAGGAGAGCGCTGATTCGTAGCTTGCTGCTTGTTGTGAACAAATCAATTGGATTCGTCTGTTTGTTCTTTTGGGACAAATTGTTGAGATGCGCGTCGGACATGGGTACACCTCGTTCAAGTTGTCTTGAACGCTCTACTGTATAATAAAATGATGTTATCATATACTTTATCGAAACTGCAGAATACTTGCTCGTTAAATTTTGAATCAAAAGTAAAGCCGCCATAGTGTGTGCAAGTCAAATCGTTTTGTGAAAAGCCCTTGTCCGACGACTCCATCTTAAGTATTGATTTGACACAGCCCTGTTTCATTTTGCTCTTGTCTTTACTTTAACCATCCAGCACAGAGAATGCGAGGTTTCTCGTTCAGGTTGTCATGGAAGCGGTGGCTGACGGAGAGCGCTTCGTCGCACACTTTAAAGGAAGCCGACGGTACCTTGATCGTTCGAATCGGACACGAAGGAGAAGAAAAAGAGACGCCACATAGTGAGCACAAGTTAAAACTGTTTCGTTGAAGCGCCGCTTGTCCAACGCCTTCACATTTTTTAGTCATCGGACATGATCCGACACAATTGCTGTTGTCATGTCCGATTTTTCAAAACGTACGATACGATCTCAACACTTGCCACGGTACTGCATTCTCTCAACGTGTATAAGGAAAATACATAGATACACATAGTATGTTAAACTGTAAATTATCACTATTTCTGACGCACTTGCCCTTCGTACCGTACTACATGCTGGTGCATGACAAGACATAAACGTATACGTTGTCATCAATCGTGTTGACGTCATATTAAAACGAAGATGCGTGATATCAAAGTAAAGATAATATCAGTGCGTCTATGATTGCGTATCAGGAGTTTCTTATTTGCTGCTGTGTTTGGACCACGCACTCGACCACTCACATCGCAAGAGCTCATTTCCAAAAACGATCTCCCGGTCGCACACCAACCGCACGCAACACACGCAACACCACACGTCCCTCACGATGAGCGCGGACACGGTCTACGACTACATCTCCATCGGCGGCGGCTCGGGCGGCATGGCCTCGGCGCGTCGCGCCGCCACGTTCGGTGCCAAGGTGCTTGTGGTGGAGTGCGGCCGCAAGTACGGCGGTGCGGGTCTCGGCGGCACCTGCGTGCACTACGGCTGCGTGCCGAAGAAGGTCATGTTCAACGCGGCGTCGCACGTGGAGCACCTGAACCGTGCGGCCGACTACTCAATCATGACGAACGGCGCCAAGAAGTTCGCGTTCGGTGACTTTGACTGGGCCAACATGAAGGCCAAGCGCGACGCGTACATCCTGCGCCTGAACGGCATCTACGAGCGCAACCTGGGCAACGCGCAGGTGGACCTCGTCGAGGGCGTGGCCAAGCTCGTAGCGAAGAACCAGGTCGAGGTGGACGGCGTCGTGTACACGGGCAAGCACATCTTGGTGGCGGTGGGCGGCAAGCCGTCGCTCCCGGACATCCCAGGCATCGAGCATGTGATCGACAGCGACGGCTTCTTCAAGCTCGAGACGCAGCCAAAGAAGGTGGCGGTCGTGGGCGCCGGCTACATCGCGATCGAGCTCGCGGGTATCTTCAACGCGCTTAAGAGCGACACGTCGCTCTTCTGCCGCTTCGACCACGTGCTGCGCACGTTCGACCCGATCGTGCGCGACCTGATCAACGAGGAAGGCGCGAAGGCCGGCATTAACTTCGTGACCAACAGCCGCATCGAGCGCATTGAGAAGCAGGCCGATGGCTCGCTCACCATCACGGCCAAGGTCAACGGCGAGGAGCAGGTGCTTGCTGGCTTTGACCAGGTGCTGTACGCGATCGGTCGCGAGCCGCGCATCAAGGGCCTTGGTCTCGAGGAGGTCGGCGTGAAGCTCGACAGAGGTTTCATCGTCGTCGACGCGCAGGAGAACACGAGTGTCCCGGGCATCTACGCGATCGGCGACGCCACGATCACGGGCTGGGAGCTCACGCCTGTGGCCATCGCCGCGGGTCGTCGCCTCGCCGACCGCCTCTTCGGCGGTGAGCCGGACGCGCTGCTGCACTACCACCAGATCCCGACCGTGGTCTTCAGCCACCCGCCGCTCGGCACGATTGGCTACACGGAGCCGCAGGCGATCGAGAAGTTCGGTGCCGCGAACGTCAAGTGCTACACGAGCAAGTTCGTGAACCTGATCTACGCCATGGCGGACCCGGACCACAAGGGCAAGACGGCCATGAAGCTCGTGACGGTCGGCGCGAACGAGGTCGTGGTCGGTGTGCACGTGGCCGGCGAGGGCGCGGACGAGATGATTCAGGGCTTCGGCGTGGCCATGAAGATGAACGCGACCAAGGCCGACTTCGACAACATCGTGGCCATCCACCCGACGGCCTCCGAGGAGCTTGTGACCATGGCGCCGTGGGGCCAGATCAAGGACAAGATCACGGTGCTCCCGGTCAAGCCGGAGCCGACGCCGCAGTAAGCGATTCGTAGATTCTTACCAGCCAGCACACGACTGATTATGCGATGGCGATAACCAGAGCCACTTGAACCGATTGGGGCACGCGAATGCATGCCAACAATTACACAACTGTATTGAACTTACTTTCCTTCTCTCTAAGTCAGCAAGTTATTCATGGTCGGGAGACGGCATTGCGGTCGCTACTGTGCTGAAGCGATTGTTAGAAAACCAAAGCAGCGATGTCGAGGTAGTTCGCCCATCAATGCGGCGTAGCCACGTCGAAGCGATGGTTGAGTCGCCATCAAGCGCTTGCCAAGGCCAACACGGACTGGTTGGACTGTACTATGTTCGGCGCCACACAATGTTGACGTTAAACAGCAGCTTACGAAGTAGCCTCTCATCATTGTATGACGCACCAAAAGTTGGCCATCATCAAGGGTCAATATCAATTTCCCCACATGAGTGACAAGCGAGTAACAAGAGTGACAGCCAGACGGTCTGCTGCGTCCAGCGTGAGCCTCTTGCTGCCGCACCGGTGCATGCCCAGTGACATCTACCTGAAGCGTGCGCAGTACATGCGCCTGCCCTCACACCGCACACGGAAGTACAACGTACAGCTGGAAGTCGGACTGGCTGTCGATGTCCTCAAAGTATGTATCGGTCGTCCAGATGCTGGAGCACGAGCGTCACGGGCTGCCCTGGCGAGTGTGAACGAACAAGAACTTGCTCGGAGAACCCGACAGCCTGGTCCGCCGCGTCAAGTGTCCACCGCTGCGCGACAGCTCTCCCCTCACGGGTTACACCCCTGCACGAGTCGCTTGTCATTGGTCTTGACGGCCTGGGGCACCGAGTTTAAGTGGCCCGTGACAATTCCGTCGAGGCTCGTCGCCTTGACGTCATGGATGGATCCAGCCGGCGACGAGAACCTCGTTGCGCCAGAAGCTAGCAGTCGCGTCGAAGATGCTGCGTTAATATACCTTAACTTCAACTGACTAGCTGAGGATGTTGCGCACCAGCGGCTCGGCCGACCTTCTCCTGGTAGCCAGTCGCGGATCGCGACGGCGCGTCCGGCCGTGATCACGATCGACCAGATGACCTTGGCCTTGGTAGAGGGCTAGTCAGCCGTCCATGACGTCCTCGTGGAGGATCCGTCCTACCTGGAGCTGCTGCTTGAGGTTCTTACGGAGTGTTGTGTGCTGTTACTATTGTTGCTGTTGACGGTGGTTCCTGAACTTCTTGAGCGTGTTGAGCGTGGCGTCATCCGAGTCGTGGAACGCTGACAGTATGCTGACTGGGATCGTTGAGGACAAGAGAGGCGAGTTGGTTGATTGGTTTGGAGTGCGCTTAAAGTAACAAATCGGGGAACATCGAGCAGCAGCAGCACAAGTCCCAGGGTCGCTTGGTCGAATCTCGCAAGAGCAGAAGTAGACCACCTCGATTCGCTCGTAGGGAGGGCAGACGCACTAGTAGCAGACTCAGATGTTGCCGTTCCGAGAAATGTTAGTGTGTCCATTCAAATGGCTTCGAACTTGCCCACGTTTTGTCGAGGTTGTGGACTCACACTCGCTTGAGGTCAAACAGCAACGATTAAGGATTCCGAAATCCCGACTTCACCACGGGTCCTTGTTGACAGCGTTGGTTGATTGGATATAGTTGCGCTGCATTCGGCATCTCGGATTGTGAGAATCGGATTCGAATAATATTCAACCACGTTCAGTCAACACTATGCGGCACTTGTGTTCTCGTTCAAGCTCGGTTGTTGGTCCACTCGCTCACACTTGCTCGCCTCTCGCTTTCCGATTCTCTGAAATCCGCTGGAAAGATGATGAGCTTCCAGTCGATCAAGGCGAGACGGTCGGGAGTTGGCCGTTGTTAGCCGAACGTCGTTGTCGGTCGCTACCAACCAACCGCCTTAATTCTTTCTGAAAGCCCTCGTGTCGTCCGTGTGTCTGTCTTGATCTTCTCCCGAGAAATCGCACACTTGGCAGAATAAACCTACAACCGATTTCTGGATCTTCTGGTCTGTCGTTCGAGTTGTTTGAAGTCTCCACGGTTGGTTTGGTTTGCTTGTGTGTCGAGAAAGTACTGGAGTCGTCGAGTACGCAGTGGTTGATCCCCTTGGCGGCGCTGGATCGAATGCTGCTTACTGGCCTTCTTGGTGTCAATCCACGCCACTGCTGGTCGATAATCAAACTTGGTTCACCGCACAATCTTCGATTTGGGCGTTGTAATGTATTGCTTTGTCTCTTGATGCTGCTACGAGTTCTTCGAGTTGCTCGATACGAGCTTCATTCTCAGCGAGACACATCAAATCTGCGAACAACAGGTGCTCAGCGGTTTGGCTCAGCCAGCCAGCGAATGGCTCGTTCGACAGACTGCTGGCTCACGCTGATGCCAACTGCCTCTCGTGAGAAGCTGCGAGAACACTCAATGTTGAAGAAGCAGAAGCCCTGGCGGAGCAGTATCTGTAATAGCAATCAGTCTTATCCGCGAAGTCGATGTGGCTGGCCGCTTCTCTCCTCCTCCTCCTTCGTCTTCATCAAGCGCATCTCGCTCTGTGAAGCTTCAGCTTGTACAGTAAAGAACCGGGCTTTCAGCAAATCTCCACATGCGAATCAAGGCTTCAAATCTTAGGCATCCTGTTCGCCGAACGGTTCGCTCACTCCTCCAGATTCATTCCTTCTCCATCGTGGAGAGCTCTGGACGTGGAGGCTTCTTGGCTGGACGACGAGTCGAAGCTGTTTGGTGATCATGAGCTTTTCGTGGCCACCGACCACTTTTCAGATGGCTACCGCAGGTACTGGAGGTGAAAACAAGTCGGTGGACGCTGTGTGGCTGGCAGTGAGTTCGAAGAGAGCGACCGACACTTGAGTCTCAGCGTACAAGTGCTGTTCATTCGTTGAAATCGAATGTCCTTGTCAGGGAGACACGAGCATTTTCTCTCCTGCGCTGATTATTTGACTGGATAGCGCGGCGGCGTCGCCATTTATCCTGGAACGGTCTTGGGCGGTAGACGACTCGGAGACTGGCGCCTGCTGCGTCGAGCGCAGCTCGCTCACTTCTCCCGTACGCCTGCTGCAGTCGTCTGCATGCTCAGCGGCTTGCGCTTGTCGACCTCGAGTGCGCGCTCTTCTCGCCACCACCGGTCAGTTTGTGCTGCGCCAGCCCTCGAACTAGAGCTCGTGGCAGCGATTCCAAACACAACGCTATCGAAACGACTGACCGCAAACCAACCACGAGATGCAGGGCGAGCCACCGCTCCTGGTGTCAAAATAAATATATTATATCGGGGCTGAACTATTTTCGCTTTTTCTGTCTATCGTGCGTGATGTCATGCATCCTCTCTATGTGATCACACTGGCCGTGACGTCATTCGCGGTGATCTGTGGGTAGATAGGTGAATACCTCCGAGAGCTCCACGAGCTTCTGGACGCCACCTTGTTGATCCTGGGGCTGTTCTTCCCGTTCCGCCGTCATCTAGACTGCCACATGCATACCTCCAAGCTGCGTCTTTGGTGTCGCTCTTCTTGTTTTAAATACTGCAGTAGCACGCGAACTCTATAGCGAGGCCCTCCGGCCTTGCAGGTTTGACGTTGCTTCGCTTGCTGTCTTCAGAGCTCGAAGACGTAGTTCTTCTGCGTGACCTGCTTGGCGTGGAACGCGCAGAAGCCCGACGAACTATAGCCGTTGAGCGACGCCGGGCGCTCGCGGCACTCGTCGAAGAGACAGTAGTGGCTCAACGCCGCGAGCGCCGGCGAGACAGGCGGCGCCGCTGATCCAGATTCGGAGCGAGCCTGTGGGGCCACTGCCAGTGGTGGTAGTGGTCGCCGTAATGGTGAGTTGATCGATGATGACAACACATGCCCTCGCGCTGGAACTCTACGAAGCGACATGGCCAATGCCGCAGCTGCGGCTGCCTCGGCCGCGCTGCTACAGCTGCTGCTGTCGTCGCCGTCGCTTACATAGCTGAGCGCTCCCGAGGTTGGCGACGTCTTCTGTTTCTTCGTGCCGCCGCCGTGCGTCCAGCAGAGCCCGCGAGACTTGACCCCACGCTTGCAGCCGTCAATGTTGCACAGGATCGAGCCGCCTGCATGGTTTGTAATACAAGATGGAAGTGAGAATGGTTGGCTGTTAAATGGCTGGAGATATAGCTCAACGAGGTGGATAACGAGCGAGTGACGCACCGTGCCGCCAGCAGAGCCCGCGCTGCTTTGCGCTCGTGTTGCAACCTTCCACGGAGCACGTCTTGCCGCCCTAGTAGCAGTAAGAATCAATCGAGCCACATCATAGAAAAGAGCGTCAATACGCTCGCTGGGCTCATCGTATACTAGACAGCATAGCGCATCGAGTGCCACGATGCGAACGCACCCCGTGTCGGAAGCAGCGTTTCCTGTGCACGATGTAGTTGGGGCAGCCATCCACGATGCACGTGCGCGCGATGCGCTTCTCCTCCGCGGTCATCGCGCGCCGCCGGCCGCCGCCACTCGGTTGCTGCGGTTGCAGCGGCGCTATCGGCCGTCTCGCCTCAGCAGCTACGCCAGCGGCCGGCGCATGACCGCCGGTGTCGAGGATGTGCAGCAGTGAGAACTTGGACGCCGCGCTGGCGTTGGTCGTGGCGTCCATGGCTGTCTGTCGAGCTGGGAGGAGTGAGAGAGAGAGAGAGCGCCGCTTGCTGATCGAGAGCCAACGAACGAGAGTCGCTCTCTTCTGTGGTCCTCCCCCTCACAATCATTCTGCAAGCGTCACGGCTGACTGTCGCTCTGACTTGAAATTTGTATGGAGTTCTGCCGAACCCGGTCGTGAAAAAAAGAGACCAAACCAAAGAGACGAACGAACACCCACCCAAAAGAAAAGAATGTTTGGAAAGTGAGGCGCGGCTAGGGGCTGAGCACATGATTTCCAACGGCTGACTTGCTGTTTGTATACATCTGTTCTCTCGAAACACGTAACTGTTTGGTGTTTGTGAACACGAAAACAGTTCACAAGGTTCACGAGCAAAGTTCGTTCGCTTTGTTCTCTGCGTATGGATACAGTTAGGATACGCAATGAATGACAAAACCACACAGCTTTTTCTTGTAAAGGAATGAAATAAACCACTGCTTCAAATGCGCAAGCACCCATATTTCGCATGATTTTTGATCTCGTGATGAGGGTGACAAATTCGACAGTTGTTCGCGCTGCAGTTCAAAATATCTCTGTAACGAACATACCAAGCAATATTGAATGTTTGATAAGAAAGCCGCTTTCAATCTATAGAGATAAATTGGATTCAAATACGATACGCAGTAAACGAGGCGGTGAACCTTGCATTTGACCAACTGGTCGCAACCGTCAAGTAAGCAAAAGTGGGACGATTCAACATCAGCGATCTGGGATTTTTCGACCAACGCCAAATCGCACTTTAGCGGAGCAAAGTCGATCTCGAACATACTGTCTGTTGATTCAAGCATTTTGGACTTTCGAGGGTTTTTAGAAGACGTTTTGAAATGGACGGTCTGTTCGATCGAGAAGAAATGCCAGGTTCCATGATGCTGTAGTCGGGTAGGACTGTTGACAGAATTGTACAATCGTAAATCTATACTTCTATAATCCGGTTGAGCGTTGCCTCCTTTGGGTCACACCAACCAAGATTGGTGTGATGTTCGAGCTTCAAGATTGTTTGTGATGATGATCCCTATTCGAAGGTCTAAAGAGAATTTCCGCTTTCTCTTTGTTTTCTTTAGACTCCCTGGGGCACAAATGGATGAGTGGGTGACTACTTGAACCACTTGTGCGCCAGGTCTTACGCTTTTTTGGTCCTTCGAAATCGTTGATCGTGCGTGTCAAGCCACTTGCTTTGATTGATTTCACATCCTGATGTCGTGTGTCGCTCGCTGCAAATGATCGAGCGATGGTGATCAAGCGCCGATCGAACCGATGTCCGCACGCTAAGCAATACATGGTGGTGCGTGACGTTCGATAGGAGAAAATTGATGCCAAGGAAATGCGATCTCGCTCGAGCACTGATCGAGCGTGTGAGAAAATAAAAGCATGTTCACTTTTCTCTGGCTGGATGATACTGACAGCGAATAGAGCGGACAAATCAGACTGCAGAACTACAGTACCGCACCAACATCACCAAGCTCGGCTTTCCGTAAATCGTGGATTCACAGAGTCAGCTCAGCGCTGTGTCATGCTTTGTGTGTTTAGCATTCAATAGTGTCATAATATAGCGCCTCGTAGAGCAGATCGTAGCAAACAATACCAACACACCAAAGCACTCAATAACGCAAAGCGTCTCGCTCCGATCAAGGGAGATGACTCAGAATCAATGCAATTCATATTCTTTGTCGATAGATACAGTTTATGTGCGCCTTTACGAGTGACGTTATAGATAAACCTTTAGGGTTGTGGGTAGACAATGAATCCTAATACTCAAGAGTGTTTTTATCCAGTCGAGAGTGAAGGTCGCTCTAAAACGTAATGCCCGACAAACTGTTTTGTGGTAGTGCGTCGTGCACGTGCACAACGCGCTTCAAGTAGATGAGAGCGTGAACAGTCTCTGTTGGTCCACAGCAACGTCCTCCCTCGCCCTCGCACGCATGATGACATCACTGTGCTTCATCTCTTCCCGCCCCACGCATAAGCCAGTCGTTGTTGTGGTGCTGTCAGTTTGGGCCGGGTTTGTCAGCATGGCTTTCGACACAATGGGTTTTAGGGTTTTGTATTGTTTATATTTTTGGTACAACTGGGTTTTATACATTTAAGGAGATGGGTTTTGTTTTGGCCAAATTCACCACACTTATTTTGTAAGGAATGAATCTGTTATTTAACATAACTGACATGTCCATTCCGTCCAATCAGCGATCAGAAAGTGTCGGAACGGTGACCATATTCTTCCATATTCCAACTCGCCTGGGCTATTCTTTCGGTATGTTCATTTTTCTCAATTGCCAGAACAAACGGAAGGTGGACCGTGTCGAGCGGCCCAACCCATCCATTTACATGAACATCGAACACTTTGTGAAGAAGATTTCGCGCTTCGTTTCGCCAAACCAGTAGCAACAGCAGCCAGCACACGTGCCCCACGCTCACTCTCCATTCCGCCTCATGCGCCGCTTCGAGCGAGCGCACAAGATCCCCGAAGCGGGCGCGCCGCCGGCCCACAACCACGCGTCCCTGATCAACGAGCCGGCGCCCCGCTGGCGCGACCCGAAGGACCACGGGGCCACAGTCGTGAGCTTCGTGGTCATCGACTCGCTGCGCGCGCTGCGTGGGTCGTCACCACCCGCGCTCACGTCGTTCATCTCGGCCTGCCCGTCGCTCTCGCCGTCCTCCTCCTCCTCTCAGCCACGTGTCCAGTTCAGTGCGACAGAGAGCGATTACGTAGCGTCGCAGGATTGGCGTGAAGACGAGCGCGACCGCAGCTACACCGGAGGACACTTTAAGGTGGATGCGCGACAGTCGACTCCATCATCGCATCAGCCGCGGTATCCGACTTCCCTCGGCGCCGACGGCTTCGCCCAATCACAGCAGCGCGAGCCATGCGCCCGTAGTGCTGCTCTGCTTCATCATCGGTCGGTGGAGTGCAATCTTGCTTGCCACGTACGAGACTACGAGGCCGAGAGCGATGACAGCGACAGCGACAGCTCGTCGCACGAGCACCAACGTTCGCAGTTCGTCACCAGCGGCAGTAGCACGAGCCGGGACAGCACGAACTACGCGTTGTATCACAGTGAACACGCGTTCGCGTCGTCATCGCCAGTTGCGCCGTTCCCTTCATTACCACCGCCGCCATCATCATATGCAGCAACAGTAGCAACCGGCGAGCGGCAAGCGTCTTCATCGCCACAACTACCACACAAACCAGCGACTCGCGGGCGGCGGAAAGGACTCACGCCGGAGGAAAAGCGTAAGGCGCGCACCTGCGTCGTCGACGGCTGCAACAACTACATCGTACACAAGCACCGGTGCTTCCGCCACGGGGTGAGTCGGTTACGAGCCTATTCGTTCTTGAAGCGAGTGAGTTTGTGACGCACCACTGTGATTTGTGTCTTGTGCGCTAATCGACTGGCAGGGCGGGAAGCGCTGCTCGGTTGAGGGCTGCAACACGAGCGCCAAGCAACGAGGGCTTTGCTGGCGACACGGTACGCCAAGCTTGTCTCTCGGTTGTGAGCATGGGATAAAATTTTAACACGCCTTGGCTCTGATTTTATGAACGCGATGACACTCAGGCGGCTCGACCATCTGCAAAATCGATGGCTGTACGCGCGGCGTAAAGAGCAAAGGGCTCTGCTGGTCGCACGGCGAGGGCAAGAAGCTGCAGGACGACACCGCCGGGAGCTCCGAGACTGTTTACTACTGCATCTTTGACGACTGCTACAACGCACCGGTGGGCAACGCATTCTGCGAGACACACTCGCGAGAAGTGACCCAGCCGGGGCTCGTCTACGAGCTGTGAAAGACGCCCAAGCAGGTACAACGTAGCATCCGTGCGAACATGTCGACAGCCTGGTCATTTTATTACGAATTGTCGAGTAAGAGATGTGAGCAACAGACTTGGCACTCGGAGAGTCATCTCGATGCTGCTGAATAATATATAACTTGAGTGTGCTGTCAACAAACGAAAATCACCAGTCCACGTGAACTTTGATTATCAAACCACCTATCATAGCGATTCGCGGCAGCAAACCACGAGCTGCGTATCTCACGCTCTCCCTTTGCATTCGTCAGTGCTGGCTGGACAACAAAGCGTATAAAGTGGTTTGGTCAAGTGCTGCTCGAGTTCGCGCGTTCGTGTGGCTCCCCGTAAATACCGTGCGGTGAAGAATGAGCACTGTAGAGCTGCACGTATTCTAACATCTGATCAGTTTGAAGTTGATTGGTAGTATGTGTTTTGCTTGGCTGCGCTTAAAATCCTAGCTGAAAGAATCTGCTGCGTACACTATAGATTTTGTGGACGAAGTAGCTACAAACCACACAAGTGGAAGTCATTCGACTTGGCTCTCGCTTGCACCTCGCGATAGAAGAGTTTCAGCGCACTCACTGGTGCTTTGTGCGCAATGATCCGGTGGCAGTGTTCTGCAAACACGCAAGCTTCAGCTGGCGGGAGTATTCGCACCACCATACTCATCTGAGACAGCAGTCTCAACTCTTCATCGCTCTCCGTCGGTGCACGCGCTCTACAGACTGGGAAAACTCGAGAAGCTCTCATGGCAAGCGCTAGCGGCCACTTCTATCCGCATGCACAAGGGGGTACGCAACACGTCGCCACCAGCCTTGTTGCAGCTCGTCGCTCTCTTCATCTAACAAAAAACGAAACATTCAGAAGCACAGACCACAAGTTCACAAGCGATAATGTCCCCATATTCCAAGCAGTTTGCCGTAGATCACCTTAAAATCGATTGACGTCCCAGCTCGACAGTGCGCGTCGTAAGCGCGTTCTCATCGAAGCCGTTGATCTCTACACAAAAGAACACAATCACAAGGATCCGGTTGTCAGTTGGGGTTTGCCCTTCAAACAGCAATAATGTGTGAGAAACAAGAGAGACTTACTTTGGAAAGACGGGTTTTGGGTGTCAGAGGTCGGAGCGGAGCAAGTTTCAAATTAGAGGTCTTCTGTAAACATTTTCTATACAACACAGTAGTACAATCCACTTGACATACTTTCAGCTCTGGAGCTCTGGAGCTCAGACATCTTGCTGCGGGCCATCATACCGAACGAATAGCTTTCCCTTGAACTCGAGTACTTGAAACCTCTGGCGCTTTTCTTCCTTTTGTAGGCTGAAGCTGCGACCTCCGTGTTGTGTTTCGGCATCCGTGCTGTCTACGCAGACTCGTGTGATCCGCATCATCACCAAATAAATTATGTCGCCATCTCTATCAAAAGTCGATAATGCGCACTTTCTACAACAGCACACGCCCATGCAAACAATACATTAGTACCCATCCAAACCAACCGAATGAAAGTGCGGACCATCTCACAACGGGAACGGAAAGCTGCTGATATTCTGAACAACTACATCATTCGCGCGCAGACCGAGCCGACCAAAGCTCCGCTGATGATCGCCTCAGACTGGCTGTACGCCACCCCAGGACGAACCACGCTCCACCTCCCGAACGTCGACCGCTTCATCAAACGCCAACATCTGAACGTTCTGTAGCAACTGGTGTGCGCG
>JAASGT010000442.1:0-25296 GCA_023334315.1 Globisporangium alternatum | reverse complement strand
CTCCAGTGGTGTACTCCTCGTCTGGCAAGGTGATTAGCCCGGCACGCGTCAAGGTGATGCAGAACGAGCAGAAGATCCTGGGTCAATCGCCGTACGCCAAAGCGGCGGGCGTGGACCTCTCCCAGGTTGGCTCGAGCGCCGTCCCTGTCGTCACGCCAGCTCCGGTGCCGGCTCCAGTGCCTACGTCTGCTCCAACTCCTATTGCGGCAGATGCATCGCTTAGCCCTGAGCGCATCGAGATCATCCAGATGGAGCTCAAAGAGCTGGGCTTCTCACCACACGCGGAGGCCACGGGTGTCGACTTGAAGAAGGCTGGCTTTGCCGTTCCTGACCGCGCTGCACCGACCGCCAATAGCGACATTGTGCAGACTGGCGCGAGCTACTAGTGGCGATAACCAACAAAAGCGCTGCAGCTGCCGTCCCATCAGACAGTGTTTGTGATACTAAGCAACATGTGTGTAGCATGTACAATGTGTGGTTTACGTGTAGTGGCGCAGTGTAGTATGGCGTAGTGGGGCTGTGGTACCCACTGTTTGAATGTATCATGTGATCCATACAGTCGTGTGAATGAGACCTTGGCAACATGGCCCGTTGAAGCACCACACACCTGAGAATTAATCAACTGCCCACTGCTTGTTCCTGTGTTATTACAAAGTGCTTTGGGTTCTACTCGCTTAGAGTTCGACACTGTGTGGTTGTTGGTTGTTAAAATTACAGCAGCAAATGGGCGCGGCACCATGCAGCAGCGCCGATGATTCCCGAATCGTACCCGGCGCTCGCGATCTCGATCGTCACCTGTGTTCGGGGAAACAAAAGAGAGCACGACACGTTTCCAAAATGGACCGAGGCTTATCAGTGATGTTTGAACCACGAAGCTGGGCATATCTGAGAGAGCGAGAGAGCGATGGGCTGCCTGCGTACGTACGGGATTCGGAAACTTGGTCCACGCGTATTTGCTGTACGAAGCTCGCACTTCCTGGAGGAAGATGTCGCCCGCTTCCGCCATCCCGCCCGAGAGCACAACCATCTGCAAAACACAAAGTCACACAACACAGTTAGCAATCTAGCACTTTAGGATCGGATCCGTCCATTGGGAAACCAACTTCCACCCACAGTCCATACCTCTGGGTCCAGGATTCGGCAGAACGTCACACACGCCAAGCCCAGGTAGTCAGCCGCCTAAAGTACGACCGTCAACCAGTCATCGCAAGTCAGTCAGCACGCCACATCCCACCTTCTCTTAGGAAAGTGGTAATACCAATTAATTACCTCTGCAATGAGCCGCGTGCACATCGGGTCGCCCTCTGCGGCGAGCTCAAAGATGAGTTTGGCCGTGATGCTCTCCAGTGGAAACGCTGAAAGTGTCGAGTCGGCGCCCGCAGTGACGTGCTCCTGCGCTTCGAGCACGAGCGCCCCCGCGGAGCTGTACGCCTCGAGGCATCCGCGCTGGGTGCACGCGCACAGCCGGCCATTGCGCTCCACGATCTGCCACAGTCACACAGAACAACAGATAGATACAAGTAAATGAATCATAGCTATGATAGCATGCATCGCAAAGGTCGTAGAAAGAAGACGCACCATGTGACCGCCTTCGATGGCGCTCGTGCCGCCGCGTAGCAGCTTCCCGTCGCTCACGATGCCGACGCCGACGCCCGTGCCAAGCGCTGCACAATGCATACAAAACACACGCGCACAGGGACCATTGAGTCAAATGCACACTCTCGCACAAGAGATAGCAGACTCAATATGTATGCATACTGAGCATGATGAAGCTTGTGACGTTCGACTTGGCGGTGCCGACCCACTGCTCCGCCAAGATCGCGGCGTCCGCGTCGTTGCACACGTGGACCTGCGCACAATAGCGGACATCGTCATGTCACCGCAGTACACTCACGCATGCCTTCTCATGCTATTATACTGTAGCGTCAGACACGAAGCACGCACCTGGAGTCCATTGAGTCGCTCGATGAATAGCTGCTGCAGTGGCACGTCGCTCCACGAGGGAAAGTTGGCGGCGGCGTGGATCACGCCGTGCGCCTGCAGGATGCCTGGACACCCGACGCCGACCCCCAGCAGCTGCGTGTGTGTAAGCTTGATCTGCGCAGCAGCACACACACATAGACACACGTGGTGCTCAGCTTCACGACAGGCGCAAGCGTACGTACGTCGCATGACGAGTCATTAGGCGTTCGTTCGTTCGCACCTCTTCGAGCGCCTGCTGCAGCAGCGCGCACGCGAGGGCGACGACGCGCGCGGGCTCCTGTTCGCTCGCATGGATCTGTTGCTGCGCTCGCGCACGCACGTGGCCCTCGGCGTCCACGACGCCCACCTTCACGCTCGTGCCGCCGATGTCCACGCCCGCGACCAGCTTCGTCATTTTTGGGTCTTGTTGTCTTGCAAATTCAGCCCTTCCAAGATACCTTTTGGTTGAGGTTCGCACCTGTTTCTTTTTACCTTGTGCATTTGAATCATCAAATTATTTCATTTTTCACTACGGATTACTATGTAAAATGCTCTATTTATCCTTTTTCTATATGATACCAATTATTAAGGGCTTTCTTCCTCACAACAAGCCTTCTTTCGACCGCCAAAAGCTGCATCCACAACAGCAGCATTCGTCAACCCAGAAGAAGGAAGCAGCGCGATGTGGTACCCGACCGACGAGAGCTTCTTCGCGGCGCAGGCGCAGGAGAACTTCGCGCGAGCGCAGATGGAGATCGCCGCCGCATCGGCCCATACTGTCCATGCAGTTGACACCAGTGCGAACGCGACGGCGTCGTCCGGCCTGCTCTCAAGTCTCCACGACGTCGACCCTGACGCGCTCGCAACGGTCGGCGGAGTCGTCGTTCTGCTGCTCATCTGGCTCGTCCTCTGCGGCATCTGCCGCTTCTACGTGTGTTGCCCGTGCCCGTTCTGCTTCTGCTACATCCCGTGCTGCTGCGGCTTCTGCCTCAAGGACGAGAAGGAGAAGGAGAAAGAGAACATGAGATCGCCCAACGACGTCTACCACCGCCACGACCACTTCGTATCGTACCCTACTGGCAAGCGAGGCGGGACGCTAGCACCAGCAGCGCATGAGCGCTACTACGACCACGCGGAGGTGCCGGCGTACTCGTCACTCACAGTGGACGTCGAGGAGCCGCTGCTCGGCCCGCCAGCGTACACGCAGCCGCGGAAACACGAGACGCCCCCTCCAGCCTATCACAACGTGCCGACTGCTCCACCACTCAGCTAAGTGTTTTGCTACAGCGTTACGCCAGACAGAGCACTAGTAACTACATGATCGCATGCCCTTTAACATGATTGACTACATAAAGGCATTGCATTACTGACGCATCTCTCTTGCACGGTCACTCATCAATCACGCTTGTCTATCGCTGATCTCTTTTTTCACTATTCGGACGTCTTGTGCTCCTCCCCTTCGTCGTCGTAGTCTAGCAGCGTCTTGAGCAGTACGGCTTCCTGCTCCTCCACCTGAAGCGATGCGCGCCGCGCTCTCTCCTGCTTGTGCATATGTAGCAGCTCCGTCAGCAGCTGGTAGAGCAGATCCACTTCGAGTCCCGTCGCGATCGTCACTGCAGCGCCGCGTTTCGTGTGAGCCGCAGGCTGCAACTCGACCGAGACGACGCGAATACCGTAGGAACTGGTTAAGAGAACGTTCGCAATCTCCTCGAATGATAGCACGGTCGTGGTCGCAAAGAGAGGCACCATGGTTCGGTAGACCAGCGCTCCGTACGTCACGTGCAGCTTGGACGGGATCGAGTTGATCACGCTCGAGCCTTCGTACAGGAGGACGTCGTTCCTATGGATTTTAGCAACGCATAGACAATGTCATGAGCCGCTATGATGGCGATCACCAACAATGATTGGTGGGCAAGACACACACCTTCTCTGATCTGGTGTGGTGGACACCTTCAGCGACGAGACGTCAGCGTCGGCACTATGAGGCATAGACATGGTAAACAACAGCTCAGTCGTGAATAGTTGAATATCTCCAAGACCTCGGAGACCTGTAGGACAACAACGTAACACACACACGTACTGGTCCATGATCGCGGTGATCGCGCGTACACGCAGCCGCTGCGCGGCGTCGGCGCGCGCCGTCACCTGCTTCTGCTTCTCGTCAATCTTGGTCTTCACCTTCGCGTCGCCCTCGGCCGTGAGTTCGCTCCAGAGCGCGTGCACCATGTCGTTGATCACTTCGCCATAGCACTTGCTAGTCTTGCTGTTATCAGTAGCAGCTTGCGCACTCTTCGTGTGATCGACAGCGACTGGCGGCGGCTTCTGTTCCTCATTGTCGCCTGTTGCTGAGCTGCTGGCGAGTGAGGCTGACGCAAGCGCGTCGACAAGGCTTGAGGGTCCGCCTCCGGTGGCCGCTGCCTCCTCAGTGAGCTTCAAGTTGTACTTCTTGAAGAGCGGGTCGAGCAGGCCGATGAGCAGTGCGCAAGCGAACTCCTGCTCGTACGCATACTCCTCCAGTGGGATGCACAGGTCGCGCATGTTCGTCTTCATCTCGCTATAAGTATTGCCATATTGATACAACATCAGCCTATAACCTACCATAACGACAAAGCTCAAGCCAAACACTGACCTGGAGAACATCCGCTTGACGTCTTGGATGTACCCAGCATCTAGCTCTGCATCTGCCACCTCTGTACATGACACAGCCCGCATTAGACATACTGCACACATGCACATAGTCATCATATCGCACTCTCCTTACCGTCGTCCGACGTGTTCTCGGGCGTGGACATGAACAAATGGCTCAGCGACAGGTACTGGCTGATGATCGTCGCCTGGATCGCGCCGAGCAGCTGGTCGAGCGCGAACGCGAGCGGCTTGGTCTTCTCGGCCGAGAGGATATTGCGATTGCTGGACACGAGCCCACCGAGCAGCGAGTTCTCGCCCGACACGAGGCAGCAGACGTCCAACACGCGCAGCTTGGACGGCAGCACGCCGATGCGGATGAACACGTTCTGATACGCCGCCGTGTTCGCCATGCCGCTCGCGACTGTTTCCTGCGCTACTTTCTTGCGGAAGAGGATACTCGACGGCGTCTCCTCGGTAAGCATGAGTCCTTTACCCATGCACACAGTCACCATGAGCTCCTTGATGATCCACCACGCGCGATCAGGACGGAGCTGGACCTCGAGAATGCGCCACTTGCTCGGGTCCTTCTCCACGGGCAGGCTCGTCATCCACTCGGGCATCTTCTTGCCGGTACCATCCGCGTATTGGCTATTGCTGTTGCCGATGCCTATAGCAGCAGAGAGCAGCCCGCGATCACTTGCAGGCGTCTTGCCGCTGCTGCTACCGCTTGCCGCATACAGCGCGCGGAGCTCGTCGCGGTCGAGGAAGGCGAAGTCCGGATGGTCCTTCACGGTGCTCGCGCGGTCAAGTTCCATCTCCATCGGGTCAGCCTGTTCACGCGAGAAGGCACCGAACTCAAGCTCCTCGTCGTTGAGCTCCGTCGGCGTCGACCGCATCATCGTGTCTTACGCTGCTGGTGTCGCTGCTGCTGCGCTCGACCTTTAGGGGCTTTGATAGATTGATTCTCATGTCAATTCTTCGAGTGACAGGAACAGCTTCATTAGTGTGGTGTACGTAATTTGAGATGGATTTAAGGAAATAAGTTTTTGAGTCGGCATAGTGCACTATTTGGTGTCGGATACATTAAATCGTGACAAAGCACCAGCGAACAGCAGTCGGAAGCAAGAAGGACGAGGATGGCGCAGCCGTTGCCAACGTGGCAGGCGCAGCAGGTCGCCAAGAAGCTCGAGAACGAGGTACGTGACGCACTTCAGCAACTATCTTTGCGGTTTTGGGATGTGTGCAGCGCGTGGCGTCCACGTGCAGAGGCTAGTGCACACGCTGGCCGATCGACTGGCAGAGCACGAGCTGCGCAAAACCGTAGCACGCGTTCTCATCGCTTTCCGGTGTCTATCTATCTCTTTCAATGTACCCGTTATGGTTTGTGCAGATCCGCCAACTGAACGTCGCGATGGCAGAGCTGGACACTGTCAAGCCAAAGAAGGTGCGCTTGCTTGCTACTCCTGGCTTCTTTGATTGGCGGCAAACCGTACTCGACGCATGAAATGAAATGCTGATGCTGCTGCTGCTGGCGGTGTGCATTCTACTGTCCACAGGTGACGTATGTGAAGCGAGCGAACGTGTTCTTCCTGGACAGGAGAGACATGATCGTGAAGGCGAAGCGAAGTAAGTCGCCCACACTGCTGTATGATACTCGATTGACAACTACGAGTATGGATCAATACTCACACAACGTGCCTCTTTGTTTCTCTCTGCAGACGAACTGAAGGACAAGGAGCAGAAGCGTCACGACATCGGGCTTCAGCTCCGCAGCGCCACCGCTTAAATATCACTACTGCACATAAAGATCACGCTCTGTCGTGTGCATGCTCGCACACACAACAATACAGCCATGTTCACTGCGCTTACATCCCTTCGCACTGCTTTGTGAGCATTCATGCACAGTCACTATCCCGGAACACCTTCACACATCGTGTGTGTCGCGATGTCACAGAAACGGGGTAATCTGTGGCTGAAGACCAAAACCCAACTTTTGGTCTTCCAAACACAAGTTCAACCACAAAACACATTTCAATTCGCAATTCGCAATTTGAGAGCACTCTACAAGATGGCGAAGAAGCTCGTGGTGATCGGCGGCGCCGGCGCGCTCGGACGCGGCATCAGCGCCCACTTCTCGCGCTCCAAGGCCTGGAAGGCGCTCTCCGTGGACTTTAGTGCCAATGCGGACGCCGACGCGTCCTTTGTGCTCGACAAGAGCGGCGGCAGCACGCTCGCGCAGGCCAGCAACGTGCTGCAGCACGTCAAGAGCACGTGAGTGGCTGGCTAGCAGCAGCGCATCCAGTGAGTTGCTAGTGACATGGACTCAGTAATGACTGACTGGTGCTTGCTACTGGATGGATGACGCAGTTACGGTCGCGTGGACGCGGTGGTGTGCGCCGCTGGAGGCTGGGCCGGCGGGAGTATCAAGGACGCCGACACGCTCGCCAATCTCGCGCAGATGCACTCGATGAACACCGAGTCGGCTGTCTTGTGTAAGTAAAAAAGCTGTGCATGATGAAGATATGTGTACTTAATGCGGTACGATGTGACTCTTGTTCATTGAAATAACGTATGTGTCCTGTGTGTTGTGCAGCTGCTCATCTTGCGAGCAACCTGTTGACCCCCGGCGGGCTCTTGGTGCTCACTGGCGCCGCCGCTGCAATCAAAGCGACGCCTGGCATGGTGTCGTACGGTATTAGCAAAGCCGGAACGCACCACTTGATCGCCAGCACAGTGTACGTTACTGCGACGAGTACTGCAGCTGCAATGCATCATATCTGTTCGCCAGACGCCACTCTGACATCGTGTCGTTCCTTCTCTCTCTCTTTTGCTGTAGGGACTCCCTTCCTGACGGCGCGTCTGTGCTCGGCGTCTTACCCGCGACGATTGACACGCCCATGAACCGCAAGTACATGTCAGATGCCGACTTTTCTTCTTGGACAAAGGTACGAGAGCGAGATGCAGCTTTCCATGCGTATGTATACTCAGCCAGTGAGTGCTCATCGTATCCTAATCACTTCCCCCTACGTCGTACAGGTGGAAGACATTGCTGCGAAGATCCTGGAGTGGTCAGAGACGCCCGTGGTGTCGCGTCCAGCATCCGGCCACTTGGTCACCGTGCTCACACAAAACAACAAGAACGCGTGGGAAGACGTGGGCAACCCGTTCCTGTAAGCACCTGCTCAGCAACCAACACAAAGCACCAACGCAAGACTGATCACACCAGAAGGACAATATGTCCATATCAAAGAGACACTTCATGTGTTGAGAAGCTCTTTAGTTCAGTTTAAGGCATTTCATTATGTGTTTCTTTGTGATTATCGTACTTTGTTGTTGTTCTCTCTCTCATTACGAGGACACGACTCCAGTGGTGGAGCCCGTGAGCGACTTGCGAAAGTGGTCGCAGAACGCCGTGAGCACGCGCTTGAACTTGCGCGAGTTCTCAATGCACTCGGGCTTGGAGATCGTGCCGGCAAACTCGCTACGCGCTCTCGCAGCCACGTGCGACCCCACAAAGCCGTCATCGGCCAGCAGCCGCTGGATCAGCTCTTCGCTGCGCTGGCGACCAAAACACGCCCAACAAGAGCGCACAACTTCCGCCACGCGCTCAATAAGCGTTGGGGGCATCGAGCCACCCGCGGCGTTGAACAGCGCGACGAGCAAGTGGTACTGCACGTCCTTCTCAAAGAAGAGCGTGCGGATGAGCTGATGGAGCTGCACCTGACCTTCGTACTCGCCCGAGCGCAGTAAGTCCGCTGGTATCCTCAGCACTTCGCCGTACCACGAGCCAATGTCCGAGAGGAACTCCAGAGTAGCAAGCCCGACCTCCGGGTTCTGGGACTTGAGCGCATGCAGCACAAGCGTCAGCAGCGACTCGAGCTGGTTGCAGCGCACAAGGATTAGTGGGCGGTGCGAGCCACAGCTGCGCGCCAGGTCCAGCAGGCTCACGATCAGCGACGCGCTCTCGTCCACGTTCCCGCTCGCGGCGATGTGCGTGAGCGCGCTCTCGATCACAATCAGCATCACACGTGTGAGGCTCGCGACCGACTCGTCGTCGTCACCCGCGCACACAATGATGCTCTTGATGACCTTGAGGAAGCTGCCGTCAAAGCTACGCGCAAACTGCTCGAGCAAATGCGGCATGATTGCCGACGCGAGCTCGAGCGCCTGCGTACGGATCGAGTCAAAGAGCGCGACCAGCAAGCCACAGAACTTGCCCATAACGTCCTCGTTGGCCCCATACACGCACAGAATACCCTCGATCACTTCCCAGTGGTTGCGCAGCGCGCACAGCACGGGGTGAGGCACTTCCTGGTTGATCTGCGGCGGGATCTTGACCGCAAGCACGTGCAAGTGGTCAAAGAGCTCGCAGAGAAACTCGGCCGACGCGTCGTTGTCCGCTGTGAGCACGGGAAACCGCGTCGCTAGGTCGAGGAACATGATCGCGCAGAGCTCGTTGACCACGGGCACCGCGTCCTTGTAAGCGACTGTTGCGACGACGTACGCGATGGACTCGACAATCATCTGCACGCTGTTACCAGCCAGGTTGGGCTTCTTGCCCGCGGGCAGCGGTGCGCGGCTCGTACGATACAAGCTCAGCATCGCGTCGAGCCACACCTGGTTGAAAAAGTGGCTCCCGCAGCGGTGCGTGAGCTTCTTCATGGCCACTGTGCCGATATGGTCCTCGCCATTCATGCGCATTCTGAACGGGTAGTTCGGGTGGCTCTCGCTCATCTCGAAGCTCTGGGACATGATCCGGAACGCGTACACACTCAGAAAGCTCGGGTTGCGCGCAAACCAGTGGCCCATAACCCCCAAGAAAATCGTGATTGTGCGCGAGAGCGCTGGGTGACTCGGCTCCTTACGCGAGAGGAGCTCAAAGAGCTGCGGGATCAGCGATGTGTCTTCCTCACGGATCGACTTGGAGAGCGCGCTCAGCGCATGCACGTACACCTCGGTCTTCTTCCACCACTATTGACCACAACAAACACAGATTAGAATCACGACCTTGACTCTCAGGAGACAAAACGAATGGGCGGCAGCGATTGCTAGGTACTCACTGTGGGTGGAGCCTGACCGGCGTCGTAGAGCTCGTACTGGCGAAACACAACGTGGATCGCGTCGACGATAAACTTGTCCTCGCTCTGTTGTGTGACCGTCGCCAGCGAGCGGAACACGGCGCGCACGTCGTTGCGGTAGCTCGTAAAGCGATCGCGCGCGGCCACGGGGAAAGCCTCGTAGTCGTCCGGGAACTCGGTGCGCTCGACGAGGATGCTCAGTAGGCGCGAGATGAACGCCTCAAAGTCCGCCATGCGGCGCTCGTGCTTGCCCGAGATGTACGCGCGGAAGTCGATCCAGAAGTCCATCGTCTCGTTTGAGATCTCGAGGTCGTTCATGGCCGTGAACGACAGGATCGTGTCAAGAAACTCGTACACGAGCGAACCGGGTTGCAGATCCAGCGTGTAGTCCACGAAATACATGATGAACGACTGACCGCACTCGGCCATGGCGATCGCGCAGCCTTTCAGGCAGTACCCGACAGCGTCGTTCGCGGCCAGGCGCTCCATGATGTGCTTGCCCAGGATCACAAAGTTCTTCATCACGAGCTCCATGAGCGGGATGCAGCCGTCGTTGTTGCACGCGCGCACAACCTCGCGGATACAGAGTAGCGCGTCCTCGGAGAACTGCGGGTTCATCGTCTCCTGGAACGCGCGGTCGAGCAAGCCCGAGTCCATGATCACGACAGGGTCCACGTGGCCGTACTCGACCCAGCTTGAGAAGCACTTGAGCAGCAGCCCGCGCAGGCGCACGAGCTTCTCGTCAGCGTCAATGGCCTTGGCGAGCGTCGGCAGTACCGTGTTGACCACGTACAGCGCGGACTGTTGCACGAGCACCTCGCACTGCGCGCGCTTGGTCTTGGAGAACTTCACGCGCTTGTTCTCGACCTCCTCGGGGATCACCTTGAGCGTAAGCAGGATCGCAAAGTTCGTGAGGCTCGCGGTACCGTCATCCAAGTTCGGGCTCTTCGCCTGGTTCTTCACGAGCCACTCGACGGCGCCCACGATCGACGACGACTCCGAGTGCTGCTCGTGGAAGCGCAGCAGGATGACCGCGATCGTGAGCGCCAGGTGGGTCTGCACGTTCACCTCTTCCAGTGCGCCGTTGGGGCCCGTCAATATGTTCCACACCTCCTGACACACAAGCTCGAACTCCTTCGAGAGCGTCTCGTGAAGCGCGCGCTCCTCGTCGGTCCACAGAGCCGGGTTCTCCAGTTTGTATGTGCGCACGTAGGACGCGACCATGAAGTAGATCGTGGACGCGGCGAACGCGCGCTCGGCCTTGACCTGCGGGTTAGCGCCATCCACGATGGGTGTCTGCAACACGCGCAGCGCCGTCTGCGCGGCCTCGGGCGTGCGCTGGAAGCGCTGCAGCAGCGAGTCGGCGCGCCGGCGCATGCGCGGCGAGCTCAGCGGATTGTAGAGCTGCCCGAGCGCTTCGGACACCTCGGACGCCTCCATCACGAGCCTTTCCACCTGTCTGTTGTCTGTGTCTATGCGTGTGTGCGTGCGTGTGTAAGTGGAGTACGCGCGTAGAGACGCACAGGCGCAGCGCAGCTTCACGACCGCTTCGACGCCTGATGCTCGTTCGGCCTTGAAGGTGGTGATCTTGTCCTGGGCTATCAAGCCAAAATAATAACAACAGCTCACGGTTCGTTGTAACCGTTGCAGTCCGCGGTTCAGCATGTTCTGAACCGTGGTTTGGGTTTCTAAAAAGCAAAAATGTATCGAAACTCAAATAGGCAATGACACAATCAACAGTGTGGTCCACGTCAAGCAATACAAAGTGGGTTTATGGGTGCATTTACATTTCTAAATGGCTACAGCGCACACCCCTTCATCGTTTCTAAACGCACTTGCGCAACTCAATCACTCGGCGGGGTTGTTGTTCTTGCTCGCCGGCTTCTTCTTGGCGTTAGCGCCGACGCGCGTCTGCTTCTTGCTCTCGGTCTTGTTGAGCCCGCGGAACTTCTTCTTGTCGGCCACCGACATCTTGCTCAGGTCGCGGCAGCCGGTGCCGCCCTCCCAGTGCGACGTCAAGGTCTTCTTCCGGCCGACCTCGTTGCCGCACACGCACTGCTTCACGGCGCTCGACTGCTCCTTCGAGCACAATCCGCAGATCATGCGGCTCGCGATCTTGCCAAGGTTTGCCTGCGCGCAGTCGCTCGAGTCGTGACACACGTCGCACGGGAATGCCTTCCCGCAGCATTGGAAGCGAAACCAGCGGAACGAGTGGCGGTAGTGCTCACAGACGCCCTTGTTTGGCAACGGCTGGCCGAGCACAAAGTTCTCCACGATTTTCTTCTGCGTGCTCTTCTTCCCCGACTTTGGCGACAGCTGTGGCGATGTTGACGACGAGTTCTTGGTCATTGGGTTCGCGATTGTGAACTGACCGACGATGTACCGCTTCGTTTGCAGCGCCAGCTTCGTGTGGCAGGAGAAGCAGCCGTGCTCCGCACGACGTGTGGGCGAAACGCCAGGAAACAGCACTTCGCCTCCACACTCCAGGCACGTGGCAAGCAGATCGCTGGGGACCACATCCACGACGCTGCAGTTCTCGTTCGTGTCCACGTACGCCAGGATTGCGCTTGCTGCGTGCGCAAACACGGGTCGCATGTGTACCTCATGAAGCACGCTGCATCGAGGACACCATTTCTGAAGGCTTGGCTTGTCTAATGCCAAGTTGGCGTCGAATTTGAGCGGGCAGTTGGCACACTGCACCTGGCAAACCAGTCGATGAGGCACGAGCGTCCCGATCTGATGAAGGAACAGCTCTTCGAGGCGAATCTGCGCTCCCTCCTCCTCTGGCTCGGTCTGGACAGCAACTCGGGTGTCTGCTGGGATGATCCGTTTGTCGATAGCACTGTCGCCTTCCACTGGCGTGCTTTGCTCCTGCGGGCTCTCTACGGCAGAGACAGGCTGCTCATCGCGAACGACCTTGCAGAGGTATTTGAAGCGGTCGATACACTCGTTCAGCGACTTGCCGTCCACTTCGCTCGCGATACTGAGCCACCGGATCTTCTTATCGAACGTCGCCGGGTACTTCTTGAGCGCCTTGTCGAGCGCCTTTTGCTGCACCTCGGACCAGTCTTCGCTCGAGGTTGCGCCTCCATGTGGTGCTGCTGTTGGTGAAGAGACGGTCTCCATATCCTCCACGTTGCTCGGTGCAGAAGGGCCTTTCAGCACCTTGATGATGATACCCTTCTTCTTCGGTTCTTCTGATGGTTCCGTAGTCGGCTTGGCCTCGTGAAGGAACTTGCACTTTTCGCCGTCTCTGCACTTGTTCCGAGCAAAGAACTTGCAAGGTTTCTGCTTTTTCGTCTTCTTTGCTTTCTCCACAGGTGCAGCATTGCTGATCTTGTCTTGTTTCGCGGGCTTTGGTGTTGCTGCTTTCTCCAAGGGCACATGATTGCCACTCTTCTCTTGCTTCGCTTTCTTTGGCTTGTGAGCCGCAGCTTTTTTGTCGTCAGAAGTTATAGTAGCCGCTGAATCCACAGTCTCAGCTGCGGGCGTCACCTCGGACGCCTCGCTCTTCTTGCCGCTCTTGAGTGCGTGGGAGAATTTGCACTCGTCACCGTTTTTGCACTGCTGGCGGAGGAAGAACCTGCAAACTGTCCGGCTCGTGTCTTTCTTCTTCTTTGCCTTATTCTTGCTTGCGCTTGTGTCGTTTGCAGTGGTCACTGAGGCACTCGTGATATCAGCAGCAGCATCGCCTACACCTTCGGTTGACTCCGTTTCTTTCGCTGGAGCCGCCTCTTCGTTCTCGTTCGCAGCACCAACAGCAGCAGCCTCAGTTTCCTCTTCTTCTTGGAGCTCACCCGTCGACATCAGCAGCGGGTAGAAGTTGTTGTCGAGCCACGTCAGCAGTTTCCGCAGCGAGAGCGTTCCACGCAGCTCCTTCGCGCGCGCATTCATGCTCGAGTCAATCGCTTCAAACTGCTTCGCTGTCAGTCGGCTCTTGTAATGTTGGAAATCGAACGCTGGCTCCTGCGCTGGGTACTCTGCTGGCAGCTCAAAAAGAAGCTCTGTCTCACCCTTGAAACGCGCGGACAGGTCCGGATCGGACAGGCTGATGAAGCAGCGCACTCGCTTGGCAGACGGCGTCACAGGTTGCTTGTCATCATCGTTGCCGTCGGTGATGAGCTGCGCGTGGTAGCGGCGCTGCACCGCGAGCCACTCCTTCTGCATTGCGTCCTCCTGCTGCAGGTGTGCTGTTGTGTCGTGTGGTAGAGCGTCCGCCATGTTCGTGGGGTATGTCGTTCTTGTTCGCTGCTCGCTTGTCTTCGTCGTGGTGCTCAGCGCCAAATCCAAAATGGCTGCTTGAGTTTCGCTCAAACGCCAATGCAACGCAACCTTCACTCTGGTTTTGTTCGTGTACAATCCGCCTGAATTTTTGCCAATAATGTCTCAAAACTTACCTGATTGGCTTAAATTCGACGGCGAAGATTGTGCGCGGAACATTCGATCGGGTAGACTGTGTTAAAAAGGGAATTGCTATTTGAACATTAGTGTAAACGTTTTGCTGATAATTTCTATTTTATAGAGGTACATACAGCTACCTCCAATAATACTTGAATTAAAATGGCCACAAGTCACAATTTTCACGCTCACAGTCATGACGAGGTCACGGACGCCGCGTCAGCCTCTGCTGCTGCTGTTCAAGACGCATCTCGTCCATGTTGGCCTTGATGTAGAGCATCACCTCTGCCTCGCTCAGGTCCAGTTGCACACCGTAGTGGCGCTCCACGAATGTCGAGAACGCGTCCACGTCGGTGCAGAGCAGGCGGCCCGTGTCGGACCAGACGATGACGTCGCAGATCACGAGGTTCGCAGACGTCGGCACACGAAAGCTGCATGTATTGCGTGGTTGGTGCACGCGTGAGTCAAGCACGTGGGCTGCTAATCGAGACATATTGCAGACGAACGTACCCATAGAGGCGCGTGAGCTCAGCGGCTTCGCTGGGCCATTGGTCTTGCCGATAGGGCGTTTTGGAGACCGTGAAGTCCGGCAGTGTCACCGAGAGAATGTCTGCAGAGTGTTCGCGTGACGGTGTGAGCAAACAGGCTCATCAGCTATGCGCGTATAATGTGCGCTTGTGCAGTTCGTACCTAGCAGCCGCTCGCAGATCGCGTACTCCTCGCTGTTCACGCGTCCGGCGAGGTTGAAGTGCACCATTACGCTCTATTGATTGATGGGGTGTCGATATGCAAATGGACGGCTGCTAGTCTATTTGACTGCTCAAGAAACCGAGTCGAAAAGAGCATTTGTTTCCTCACCTGGGATCAGAACGCGAAGCAGCAAGCGGACATGTGGCATACAGCCCGTGATTTGCGACACCATGGGAGTCTTACCGCCACAGACACAAAAGCACTGCCAGTGCTGCTGTGGTACACGTCATTCAGTCATTTATCTCTTAAACATATACACCTACATCCAAGAATGCCCCCTCGTGCACAAGCTGAAGCGTGGTGTCAAGCGCATGCTCAGGTCGCACAAGTGATCGCTTGTGCAGGCGCACTGACTTCTGCAGCAGTCTGTACAGTTCAATAGGTTACATGTAAATTACGGTGGCTGAAAATAGAACAAAAAAACAGGTGTGTTTTGTTTGACTTCTGAACTCGAATGCTGATGTGGTGTACCGAAATTGAACAAGCTGAACGACCACACTCTCCCGAGTCCGTCAGCCGCCTCATACTCACAGCTATGCGAAGCGCCCTATTGCGATCACAATGAGCTTGCTGCTTCTGCTGCACGCAAAAAGCTCTGAACAGCCTCTTCAGTTTTTTGTGGTGTCTACGAATAAACTACACAGTCAACGACTCACCAATACAGTGCCTCCTGCTACATTACGCACCCAAAATAGATTTTTGGAGCTGTAAATTACAACAGTCCACTATTCAGGCTACGTCCAGCTTCGTGGCACAGCCCCTGTCTCTCATTTCCCCCTTTGGGCATCTATTCATTCTCTGGAAAGCGCCGAGCAGCAGCAGCGGAAGTCGGGAGCCTCGTCCGTCGCCAGCGCCTCCTTTGCTGTAGATCCCCTTCCCTCCATCTCTCCACGCACACCACTTTGTCAAGCATGAAGGCGTGGGCGGTCAAGTCCGCGGTCGCGGCGGCCTTCGCGGCGCTCACAGCGACGACGACTGACGCGGCGTTCTACGTGCCCGGCGTGGCCCCCGAGTCGTGGGCCGAGGGCGAGTCGCTGCGCCTGAACGTGAACAAGATCACGTCGACGAAGACGCTCGTGCCGTATGAGTACTACTACCTGCCGTTCTGCAAGCCGATGAAGACGAACGAGCAGCAGGAGAACCTGGGCGAGATCATGGCCGGCGATGCGATTATGGACTCGCTCTACGCGCTGCAGATGGAACGCGACGCGCGCTGCCAGGTACTCTGCGAGCCGGTGACGTACACGGCGACTGAGTCGCAGAAGTTCATCGACATGATCCAGAACGAGTACTACGTGCAGTGGATCGTGGACAACCTGCCCGTGCTCTACCGCGATCCATCCGAGAGCCCCGAGGTTGGTTCGTACAAGCGCGGCTTTCCTGTGGGCGAGGTGGACGAGAACGGCAAGTACCTGCTGTACAACCACGTGCGCATTGTGATTTCGGTGAACCCGGACCCGTACGCGTCGGGTGAGGACGGTCAGCAGCCCAAGTGGCGCGTGGTGGGCTTTGAGGTCGTGCCGACGTCGATCAACCACAAGTACGAGAACGACCCGAAGGGCGGCCAGGAGCTCGAGTCGGACACGTGCGGCAAGTTCGTGAACATTGAGGAGGTGGCGCAGGACAACTACCAGTACCTGGACCCTACCGGCTCGACCAAGGTGCTCTTCACGTACGACGTGCAGTACGTCAAGTCGGACATTCCGTGGGAGGAGCGCTGGGACCGCATCATCAGCTCCAAGAGCTCGAACGACCAGATCCACTGGTTCTCGATCATCAACTCGCTCATGATCGTGCTCTTCCTCACGGGCATGATCGCCATGATCATGCTGCGCACGCTGCACCGCGACATTGCGCGCTACAACGAGGTGCAGACGACAGAGGAGGCGCAGGAGGAGAGCGGCTGGAAGCTTGTGCACGGCGACGTGTTTCGCGCGCCGCAGTTCTCGCCCATGCTCTTCTCGGTCTTCGTGGGTACGGGCGTGCAGGTGTGCGCCATGAGCGCCACGACCATGGTGATTGCGCTGCTGGGACTCCTGTCGCCGGCGAACCGCGGTTCGCTTCTCACGACGTTCCTGCTGCTCTTCGTGTTCATGGGCAGCTTCGCCGGCTACTACTCGTCGCGCACGTATAAGATGTTCAGCGGCAAGGACTGGAAGCTTAACACGGTGCTCACGGCCGTGCTCTACCCGGGGCTGCTCTTCGGCATCTTCTTCGTGCTCAACCTGGTGCTCTGGGGCAAGGCGTCGTCGCAGGCCGTGCCTTTCGGCACGCTCTTCGCGCTGCTCGTGCTCTGGTTCGGCATCTCTGTGCCGCTCGTGTTCCTGGGTAGCTACTTTGGTTTCAAGGCGCCCGCGGTCGAGCAGCCCGTGCGCACGAACCAGATCGCGCGCCAGATCCCGGAGCAGGTCTGGTACCTCTCGTCGCCGTTCAGCATCCTCGTGGGCGGCATTTTACCGTTCGGTGCCGTCTTCATCGAGCTCTTCTTCATCATGTCGGCGCTCTGGCTGCACCAGATCTACTACGTCTTCGGCTTCCTCTTCATCGTGCTGCTCATCCTCGTGGCCACGTGCGCCGAGGTGACGGTCGTGATGTGCTACTTCCAGCTCTGCGCCGAAGACTACCGCTGGTGGTGGCGCGCGTTCCTCACGTCGGGCTCGGCCGCACTCTACCTCTTCCTCTACTCGTTCCTCTACTTCTTCACCAAGCTCAACATCACGGCCTTCGTCTCGGGGCTGCTCTACTTTGGCTACATGGGCATGATCTCTGTCACCTTCTTCTTCCTCACGGGCACCATCGGTTACTTCGCCTGCCTTTGGTTCACGCGCAAGATCTACGGATCGATCAAGATCGACTAAGCAATGAGCTCAAGGTCAGCAGGATGGGGATTGGGAAGGCAGAGAGTTGACAAGAAGGCAATTGATTGATCACTCGGTTGCACAAGTTGGTCATGGAGATGGCAGCATTTTCGTAGATTTCCAATACACATTTGAATTTGGTTTGTGAAAGAAGTGGTTTCGACCAATTTCCACTGACCGTTTATTTAATTCCTCCATCAAGCTACCAACCTCAACCACAAGCTCAGATCGTTCGCCAGTCGGCCAGCCACGGGTAGTGTGCCACGAGTTCCCTGGCTCGCTCGCGCCACGACTGCACGCGCCGCACCGTCACCTCCTCGTGGTTGTCCCCCTGCACGGCGTCGTAGATGAGATCCAGTGGGGTGGTCACCAAGTCTGCGGGCGTGCCCAGCTTCTGCAGCTCCAGCAGCCCCAGCAAGTCTGAGTCTTGGACGATCTCGCCCATCAGGTCGTTCACTTCGTCCAGCCGCGCCTCGTCGATCATGCTCGTCAGCTTCTCCTTCAAGGTCGCGTTTGTGGTCTCCAGTGGGTTCACGAGGTGCTTGAGCGTCTTCTCGGGCGTCGTGTTAGCCAAGTCCTTGCGCGTGTGGACGTGCGCCTTGGCGAGCAACAGCGCGATCTTCTTGCCGGCAATCTGCTCCACTTCGTCGTCCACCGCGTCGCAGCCGTCGTTGCGCTGGATGCTTGCAATCTACCAAGACAGAACGCGTTCATACACAAACAGATAATCAGACATCTTATAGAACGGAAGGTAGGCAAGCGAATTACAAGACTCACATTTGCACACGTCCAGGTATCCGCACTGACGTCTGCGAGCTTCGCCTCGTCGGTCGACAGGATGCGTGCCTTGTTGCACGCGTCACAGTACACGGTGGTCGTTTCCTCAACGGCTTCGTCGTCTGTGTCCTCGTCGTTAGCTGCTGCACTCGTCTTCTCCTTTCCCGTCGTCCCCTGCTCGAACGCAGACACAACGTCGGCGGTTTGCGCTGCGACGTCGAAGCGCGACAGAGCTGCACGAGCCGTCGCTGCTCGCAGCGCTCGCTGGATCGACATCTTGTCAGCTACTCTCGCCGGAAGTTTGACAGGTGCACTGGAAGAAGAAGACGCTGTTGCAGCAACAGCTGACCGTGCTTGTCGAGTGGACGCAGGGGGGCCCTGAGTTTCGTCGTCGTCATCAATGACAACCACTTCATTACGGTTGTTGCTTGCCGCTGTCTGTGAGATCTCGAGGGCGTGGTTCAACTGCGTCTTCGCGCGCCCCTCTTGCTTCCAGAGCTTCCACTGCTCTTCGTTCGCCTGGAGATGGTCAACAGGAAGAAGCCGCATGTTAAAACCCTTAGAATGCAGCACAAGGTGGGTGACTCGATGGCTCACCTTCGCTTCAATCGCTTTCTTCGACATCGCCCTGCCAACCACGCGACGAAAGTCAGCCACAGTCACTCATAAACTCTCAGCGAAAGCAAGACACGCAAAGACAAAGTAACCACTAGCAACGCACCGTGTTCGGATGTCCAAGTACGACCAGTCTTCCTCAGGCATCAAGTCTGCCAAACCACGTGCCACGTCGCCATTGTACAGTCTCGCAATGCTCCAAAAGACCCTGCAGCACAGCACAAAACAAAGTCATTATTGTGAGAAACGTACTCGTAGTTCTCTATCGTATCCGAGATAGATACAATCAGCATACAGAATTGATCACCTGGGCGAGCACTGCGCCATGTTGAACGGCTTGAGCATCTCCTTTCCCGTTTCGCCGCCAGAGATGAGGACGTACTTGAGCACGGCCTTGAGCTCCACGTCGTGCAGCATCGCCACAGTCTCTTCTCTCCACTTCCGCACGCTCTCTTTGAACTTCACCTTCATCTCCACCGGTCGGTCCTCGTCAACATTTGTACCGGTGCGCCTTACCGACGTCACGTCGTGGATCTCAAACCTGTTCCCCAGTGCCGCATTGAGCCGCGCGTTCGCGAGCGTCATCTCGTACTGGTATTCCACGGCGGTTTTCGTAGCTGCACGGAAGAACTTAGCCGCGCGGTCCTTCGTATTTGAGCTCACGGCGTTGATGAGGTTGATCTCGATGTCCTCCTTCGAGTTCAAATGGATGGCCTGCGTGCGTCGGTACTTGGGTGACGGCTCTGTGGACTCGGCTACTGTCTCTGCTGCTGCTGCTACTGTTGTGGCTCCTTCTGCATTGCCTTTGTCCTCAAGCGTCTCGCCAAGGCGGAACCCTTCTCCATGTGTCTTTCGCTTGATAGAAGATGCAGTCCGAGTTGCTGCTGTTGATCGTGCTTTTTGTGGTGGGCCACTGAGTGTGTTGACGCCCTGCACTTTCTTCGCGGGCGCCTGCTTCTTCCCTGAGGCGGCGGCTGCTCCTCTCCCTGGAGCTTTTCGAGTCGGAGCGCCTTGAATGATCGTTGGTTCTGCTGCAGCACCACCGCTTGCGTCTGCTACAGCAACAACGACCGTGTCGTTCCTGGCAAAGACATGCTGCACCTGGTCGTTGACGTCGTACTCCACGACTCGTGGCGGGAACCCCGAACGGACTGTACGTAACACGATCACAAGAGCAAACCAAAGACACCATAAGCATGCACTCATGAGAAAATAACGGCAGCGAATAGAGCAGCAGCAAGGACGGTGCGCGTACACGTGAGTTTCTTCGTCTTTGGCAGCGCCAGCAACTGCACAGCTCGGTCTGCAAGATACGACGCAACCATTCATGCACATCAATCAACCCATCAGTCTCCAGCGGCTCAGCTCAATTCACAGCAACCAACATCAGCAGCAGATGCGTGTACCGCAAAAGCTCTGCACGCAGTCCTCTGGCGCGATCTGCAGCGCGGCGGCCTTGCCCTTGGGCCCACGCAGGCGGAAGCTCCACATACTTCAAGCCGCTTGCTTGAGTTGGTCGAAGTCGGAAAAGCGCTTTTGGCAAACCGTGACGAATAAGCCTTTTCACTTTAGTGACATTATTGCAATTTACGGAGATTCAAATTAGTGACTGCGCGTTTCCGACCTCAACACGCTCAATTTCGAAAGCGCCACACGCGAGAGTGATTGGGAAACATGGTGCTCCTTCCAGTGCGCGCTGCCGCCGCGCGGCTGTTCAAGGCCGCGCCCGCAACCAAGACCTTCGCGGGCGTCACGCAACACCGCCTTGCGTTCTCCACGGAGGCCACGGATGCCGCTGCCGCTGCGCTGCGCATGGTAGGACGCAAGCTGTGTCGCCTACATGATCTTTTGATCTTTTGTGCGTGTGGCTGACATGAATTGTTCGTGCTTATCGGTTGTTTGATGGAGTAGGGATTCAAGAAGTCGCGCAAGGGTGGAGAGGACGCTCCAGAGTCAGTGGTTGCTGCCTCTGCTGAGACAGTACCCGCGTCTGAGCCGCAGGAGATGAAGCCCCCGGCCGTGTCGTCGACGCAGCCTCTGTGGCTCTCGCAGCAGCACGACGTGACCGACCTGTCGGCATTCGCACCAAAGATCGTCGTGGTCGGCGTCGGAGGCGCTGGTGGCAACGCAGGTATGTGTTTCATGTTCATCCGTATCGTGGTATCGTGTATGATTCATTAGCATTTGCATTCTTGATCACATTTTCTGCTGTCAGTAAACAACATGATCGCGCGCGGCCTGCAGGGCGTCGAGTTCCTCGTCTGCAACACGGATGCGCAGCACCTGCGCACGACGCTCACGGAGAACCGCGTGCAGATGGGGCCGGACCTCACGGGCGGACTCGGCTGCGGCGCGAATCCGGAAGTTGGGTACGTTTGAACTAAGCTTACCAGCGCTATGTTGACACAAACATGTTGGAGCATTAGCACTAAAACTCGTATACCTACAGACGTGAAGCTGCTGAAGCCGCCCTCGAAGAGATCATGGAGCGCGTAAAGGGCGCCAACATGGTAACGTACACTGGACGTCATCTACCACCTTTGATTCGACCTGAGGAGTTATATCGTGACTGCTCGTGTGCTCATGTAGATGTTCGTGACTGCCGGCATGGGCGGCGGTACCGGCACTGGCGCGGCGCCAGTAATCGCGCAGGCGGCAGTGGACGCGGGCATCCTCACGGTCGCAGTCGTCACGAAGCCCTTCCGCTTCGAAGGCAACAACCGCTCCAAGCTCGCGGACTACGGGCTCTCGGAGCTCAAGCAGAGTGTCGACACGATGATCGTGATCCCGAACCAGAACCTCTTCAACATGTCGAATGAGCGCACATCGCTCATGGACGCCTTCCGGTACGAACATACTGTCCATGGGTCTATTATGACTGATGGTGTACTTGCTCGAGACTAACGAAACCTTACGGTTATCGTTAGGTTGGCGGATGACGTGCTCCTGGACGGTGTGAAGAACATCTCGGACCTGATGGTCACTCCGGGCCTCATTAACCTCGACTTTGCCGATGTCCAGTCGGTACGCTCAGGACCGTGTCCAGTGTAATGAGTGGCTGTGTGGTCGTGACACTAACGTGCTTGTGTAATGAATGCTCAGGTGATGTCGAACATGGGCAATGCGATGATGGGCAGTGGCGAGGCCGAGGGCGAAAACCGCGCACTGCGTGCTGCGGAGATGGCGCTCGCGAACCCGCTGCTGGGCGACATCTCGATCAAGGACGCCAAGGGCCTGCTCGTCAACATCACGGGCGGCTCAGACCTCACGCTCTTCGAAGTGGACGAGGCCGGCGACCGCGTCACCAAGGTGCGTCTTTGTAGCTCATTGAAATCAACTGGTGACGAGATACTAACAACAGAATCCTTGATAATGCAACAAACAGGAATTGGACGACCCGCACGCGAACATCATCTTTGGGTCGTCCTTCGACGAGTCACTCAACGGCAAGATCCGCGTTTCGATCGTCGCCACGGGCATCGCCGACCCCGAGAAGAAATAGAGGCAACGTGGCCATTACTGGGTAAGGAAGGACCTTAAGCCTGTTAGTCATTACGATGGTCATGTCATACGACAACCGAATGGTTCGCAGTGCGTGCGTTTTCAGTCAATGCAATGCTAAACAGCCACACGCGTCTATCAAAATGACAGTCTTATAACAAAATTTACTGTCGTAGCGCAGCCAGCCAGCCATTCTCGCGACGGACATGTTTCAATTCCGCAATACCGGTCGCTCGTTCGCTCAGGTGCTGGTTCGTGCCTCGTATCGTCTATCTATTCGACCCCTCTCTTTCAAAACTTGCTCTTCTCGTGCTTCAAATACTTACAGCGTCACCTCTTCGGTCGACTCCATCGTAGCCGAGAGTCGCTGTGATAACCGCTCGGGCGGGATCGACGCGAGCACGGCCTCCATGTCCTCGTAGGCGTCCCACATGGAGCTCAGGCGGATGAGCACTTCCTCGTACGTGGCGCGCACACCCTTGGGCAGCACGACATTCTTCATCGCTTCCTCAATCGATACCTTCGAGTCCGTACACCGCTCGTCGCCGTACTTCTTGACGTACACGTCGTCGCTGCTCGCGTCACTCGGGTGGTCGGCATCCTCGGACTGCGTCGGGCTCGACGGCAGCTCCATGATCGGATCGTCCGAGTCGTTGCGCTGCGTCGACGTGTACGAGTCGTCCGAGCCGTTGCTGCTGTTGCTCATGGTCTTGCTCAGGTCGTCTCCTTTCTTCTCGTCCTGTTTCTCCTTCGACAGGTTGTTCGAGCCGGGGATCGTGCGCGGCACGTACGCGAACGACCGCAGCGAAAGCGCCTGCTGGATCTTGGGCAGGATCGACGGGCCGATCGGCTGCGCGCCGCGGATCAGGAACGGTCGCACGAGCTTCTTGGCTTCGTCGCCGCAGATCGCGCACTTGGGCAGGTCGTTGAAAATGCGCTCGACGAGCAGCTGCAAGAAGTCCTGCAGCGCCGTGACGCGCCGGCGCACAACCGCGTTCGTGCGCAGCAGCGCCTTGGGCGGGAACGCGAACTTGCTGAGCGCGATGTGGAACGACAGGCACCCGGGGCATCGCGCCTTCTGTGCGAGCGCGGTCAGCAGGTCCTTCTTGAGCTGCAGGAATTGCGAGTAGCGCCGGTTCACGGTCCACTCCTGCGCCGCGGGCTGCACGACCATGCAGATGCTGTAGAGCGTGTGCGTCGGTCGGTTAAGCGCCGCCGGGATGAACACCTGCACGCCCGGCTGGAACGGCCGCTCGGTCGGCGACATTGGCGGCCTCATGCTCATGTTCATAGCCGCTTGACGCTAATACTTACTGTCCGTGGGACGTCGAACTGGTGAGCGCGAGATCGAATGAATGGCTATCTAGCGTGTCACGACGCCAGAGACTGGGAGGAAGACGACACTGAGTGCTGCAGTGAGAGTCTTGTGGGGTAGTGTAGTGTAAGTACCGGGCCGCGTGGTGCGCTGCTGCTACCGGTTGGTTGATCCGAAGTTCCGAACTGACGGAAGGTGTGAGCGAGACATTCGTGCGACGGAACGCGATCAAAGAATCGAGCGGGTCCAGTGGGGACCGGCCTCTCGGATTCGAGCCAAGCAAACATTCACAAAACATGCGTGATCGCTGACAGCAGCACTGTAAATTTACCTATTTATATATAATACTTAACTGCAAATGGGCTAAGAGAGGGTATTTTGGACTGAAAAGATGGTGATGTAACGCTTTATATTAGTTGAAACCCTTTTACGAATGAGACTACAAGTGCGAGAGGTTGACCCACTTTGGTGATATGGAAAAGAAAGAACATTTTGGCTGCAATAGGGATTTTCTCTATCCCCACCGCATTACCTTACGCCAGCGACAAAACAAACGACAACAATAAGGCGCCAAGCACATTTTGTCCAAGACATCCATCATCATCGTCGTCACGTTCACTCATGCGCTTCGCGCGAGTACGAGTGTGTGATGCCAGCAGCAGCACGCGCAGCAACTTGCTGATTCTTGCGCGTTTGCTGCTGCTGCAACGTACTGTACCAACCTATCAATTGTTCACAGAGCACTTGCCCTCTGAGAGAGCACGGAGAAATGGAAACCATCACTCCGCTTTGCTGCCGACTATAGACAGCAAAAAGAATCGGAATGCGCTACTGACCGTGCTACATTTGCTGCTCGCTCGAGCCTCCTCCTCGCGTAAATGCCATCGGTGGTGGATGTCCTCACGCAAAGGCTCGACCGCGTTCATTTTCTCTCCGTTTGTCTATAGGCAGACGGCGTGAGTCCGCTTGTCGCTGTCTTTGCACGCGATGGCCTTGACGTTCAGACTGATGGCAGCGTCCTTGTTGTTGCGCATGGCACTGGCATGTTACGAGTCTGAGGCTCCAGTCGAAGTGGCTCAACCAGAGGACGGCTTCATTGTGCCTGAAGCTATAAGAACAATGTCGGAACCTGAAGCAGACCCCGGGCCAAAGATCAAACGTAGAGCTGTCACGAGCTTTGCAGAGCGAAAGAAGCGGCAGAAGACAAGAAGACAAGAAGACAAGAAGACAAGAAGCTTCATAGCGATCAAGATGGGGTTGCTGCAGCTGTGTCGTGACTCCGCCATGACGGACCTGTTGAAAGATAGCGTTGCCAGATGCAGCAAGGTGATGTGCGAAGCTTCTCTACTCGCATCGCTGCACGTGACGAGACTGCTGAGCGAGGGCGAACCAGTTCCGCGCCTGAACCAAACGT
>JAASGT010000441.1:0-25313 GCA_023334315.1 Globisporangium alternatum | reverse complement strand
TGTCATCGTCGCCAGCGACTTCCCGGAGTGGTCCGGAAAGCGGAGGACGCCGACAACGTTGTTGGCGCCGCTGGCGACACGAATGGCAGCGCGCTGGGCAGCAACGCGGTCACGAGCGGCGGTAACTTTGGCGGCAGCTTCGGCGGCAGTGGCTGCGGCCTCAACGGCCAGACGAGCACTGAGGTGCACTATCTGCTCCGCGGCGACTCGTTCACGGCGCCTCACGTCTTGGTCTTCTCGTCCACACGTGCTACCACCGGGGCAACCTATCTCGGTTTCGTCCACGGAGTGATTGGATACCAACTGGAGCGTTGCCGAGCGGGAGCACAACGGATCCATTCATCGTAGTTGAGAGTACCGGTATCTGAACGGTGTTTTAATTTAAAAATAGTATACCGGTATATCGGTTTTGCAATAAGATATTATCGGTATTATCTTACCGGTATAGAGAATCCCAAATTCTCAATTTTGAGTCATTTCGGTCAGTGTGACTCGAACATGAGCGAACCAAGCAGCGACGCCAGCACGTTGCGTGCCTCCCGTGCGCAGAGCGCGCTCCTGGCGCCGATAGAGATCCGCTCGGGCTTCCAGGTGTCGGTGCACGAGTGTCCTAAGCTGCTGCTGCGCGAGCTCAAGCACGTCTTCCCGGCGCAGTTCGAGCGCCGAGCGACTGTGGGGCAGCACCCCATGCTCGCTGTGCTCACGTGCCAAAAGTCGCTCATGGACCTGAGCCAGTTCGGCGTCGACGCCGACAACGAGAAAGACCGGCTACTGGAGACGTTCGTCGATTTTGCGCAGCACGTGTGCGCTAAGCTCATCGAGAAGGAGTACTGGGCGGACTTCATCGACCCGTGCTCGGGGTTGCCGGTAAGTAAACGGCTCGCTCGATTTGTCTTGTGTTGTTATTGTTTATGCGCATGACTAAATGATGACACTACGCATGCTTCTGTTGCTGAATAGATGCTGACGCTGCAGTCAAGCAAGGTGTACAGTGAAGTGGACGGCGTGGAGGTGCTGCTCAGGTATCGCTGCCTCAGCGCCGGCATGTGCAAGATCCTGGTCCACCCATCGTGGGGCGCGGCTGTGTACCCAGCGTCGCTCTTCACGAACGCGCCGTACGACGTCGTGCACGAAGTGATCATGAGATCTTCATTCAACGAGGACCTCAAGGCTGCTGCGCCTGCTGCTGAGCTGCTGCCCGAAACGGACGTTGATGTGGCCACGGCGGCTTCTTCCACCTCTTTCGAATAGCGCGCATCCTTTTGTAATATACGTACCTGCACAGCACTCATCTCTAGTGTCATTGTCTCTCTCTGCATTCGTTATCGCTTACTACACGCGCATGGAGCAGCGCAGCAGTCGTTTTGCCCACGCTCCTCTTCAGCATTCGACGACGCCCATGATGGATGGAGCCATTTCTGCTTGGCCATTCAAAAGGACTAACCTCACAAGCTGTCGAAATACTGTGGGACACATAGTTTGTGATACACAAAGAAGGGCACATTGCTTGCCACCAGCAACTCCGAGCCTCGTTGCTTTCCCTTTTGCAAGACAGCACGACGATCCGCAGCTGGAGGGAGAGCAGTCATGGCGAGCGGCGGCTTCTTCCGGGTGCGTAGGTACACGTGCATGTGGGTATGCAGCTGACTGTGCAGCTCACCTTTGTGTATGTGCTGCTGCTGTTGTTCATTATGTTGCAACAGGGTACGAGCATCGACCAGGACAGTCGGTATTTCAACCAGAACAAGAAGCTGCTGGCGAAGATGTCGTTCCCCAAGTGCTTCGACGAGAAGGTGGATCTGAAGAAGGTGAAGCTCGAGGTGATCCATCAATGGGTCACGGAGCGCATCACGCAGCTGCTGGGCTTTGAGGACGACATCGTGGTCTCCCTGGTCAACAACCTGCTCGAGCCAAAAGTGGACGAAAAGCTCGATCCGCGCCACCTGCAGATCTCGATCACGGGCTTCCTCGAGAAAGACACGGCGACGTTCACGCAGGAGCTCTGGGAGTTGCTGCTGAGCGCTCAAGCGCATGCCACTGGTATCCCGACGCAGCTGCTGGAGAAGAAGAAGCAAGAGCTGGAGCAGCTCGCGAACGAGAAGGAGAAGCTGCGTCAAGTGTTGGAGAAGAAGCGACAGGAGACGAGCTTCGCAGCGCCAGTGAGACGCACCAGCGAGCGTGAGAACCCACCCTCTGGCTCCTCTGCACCGTCAGGCAGAAGTGGTAAGCAGCTTCCTGCGGCTGACGATGCTGATCGTAGCCGCAAGCAGAGTCCGAGGCGATTCAGCGACCGACGGGATTATCGAGAGCGATCTCGATCCCGCTCGCCTCGTCGCAAGTCGCCAAGTCCTCGCCGTCGGTCACCAGTTCGCCGTCGCCGATCCCCAAGTCCGCGCCGCCGTCGTCGATCGCCAAGTCCGCGTCGTCGACGCGAGCGCCGCTCTCCGTCGCCCTCCCGTCGATCGAAGTCCAGATCCGCCTCCAATGATCGTCGAGCACGAAGAAGGTAAGAAGAATGCGATAATGCTGAAAGCTTGTGATCTATCAATGCTGACTCCGCTTGCTCCATGCTTGATCCAATTTTCCTCAGATCGCGCTCAGAGACTCGCGGCCGTCGCAGCTCGCGCTCAACTCGCGAAGAGAAGCCGAAGAAACCGACTCGCAAAGAGACGTAAGCTCGCCTTGTGATCTCGATCCACTGGTTTATTTTACATTAACTCATGGGCATTGCATTTGTTCTTGCTTGCAGACGCCACCGTTCTCGATCTCAGTCATCGTCATCCCGCTCTCGAAGCCCATAACGCAAGTGCTGTCTGCTGGAATAATGAGTGCTTTAGTCATGGTTGAGAAAGCGCACAATGGACCAACAATGCGATTCCTGCAGCAAGGTGGCCGGTGCGTTAATCTCGCCACCACCAAGATTACCAAGATAAACTACATAAATACACACTGGCAGCAGATCGACCAGACGCGCGTCTCTTTATCGTCAGGTTTGCAGCCTTTCGACAAGTTGCCCCTTTGACCTTCTCCCTCATTCGCAAACTAACCGAAGCAATGGCTGCTGCTGGGAGAGATGCCGCAAGCGACGACGCCGAGCTCGAGGCGTTCCTCGGGAAGGAAGAGATGGAAAACGAGGCGAAGCAGCAGAAGCACAAGAAGAAGCAGCGGGTCGCAACAGATGACGAGGAGCCTAAGCTCTTCATGGAGCTGAGCTGGTCGGCGCAACAGAAGATCGGCACGAAGGAGCCTGCGTTGCGCCAGGTCGATGGCGACTCTGTCAAGCAGCGACTGCGGTCCTACCGGCGCTCGATCTTCTTCCACATCCACTGTACGGCTCTCCGAGCGCATGGACTGAAGCTGAGAGGCTGGTGGTCGTCGTTCTAACCTTTGTCTGTGTGGCTGATGACAGCGAAACTGGACCACAATGGCTACCTTATTCACCAGCTGCGCATGAGCAAGCAGGACCCGAATGGGAAAGATGTACGGCTTCGTCACGGAGTCAAGACGAGTTCCAGATCTAACATGGTTGCGTGCATCTCTGTAGGAAAAAGGCCGAACTGCGCTCCACTACGCCTGTCGATACGTGAGATGACTCGCATGGAGACACTGGAGATGATGATCTGCAAGTGTGTGAGTATGAACTGACCAAAGGGGTAAATTGGCGACTCAGGGGGCGGCGACGGCCGCGCGAACTCTCGTGTACGAAGAAGCAACGATCGATGACCCCGACGTACGTTTGAGCTTTCACCTGATGAGAGTTTCTTGTTTGTGGACTGAAATCACCACGTCGAGTTGTGTCTGACTGTGACTTTGTGTGTTGAATTGTATGGCAGCTCGAAATGCGTTGGACGCCGCTGCACTATGCGGTCATGGGCGGCCACGAGAAAGTCGCCGAGCGGCTGATTGAGAAAGCGCCCGTGCGGCGGATCACTATCAACCGGAAAGACGTACGTCGTGCTATTGAGTCTCACCATGAATTGCAAAAAGGTATCTGGGCTTAGCTACCAATCTGAACTAATCTGTGATGCGTGTGTGGCTGGAATGCCGACAGAAACACGGCACGACGCCTCTGATGCTGGTAAACAGCCAACATCACTCGTTTCTAATACGTGGCTACATTTGCAATGAGTGACTCCACGAATCATCACACTGGGCACTCGCTTCCCTAACTAGGCTTGCGGCGAAGACCACGCAGACATCGCCAGGCTCCTGCTGTGCAAGAAGGCCTTCATCGACGAAACAGACGTACATGGGGCTGCACATAAGCGGAGCTTTTGCGAGATGCGCTGCTGTCCTTTAGATGTGCTAATGCGACTTTTCTCGTTCTTCGTGCCACAGGAAGACGGCTGGAGCGCACTGCACTACGGTACAGCAGAAGCTCTATCATGTGGGTTGTTGTTTGGATGTCTATTCTATCTTATCAATCACGCTTTCTCTCTCTCTGTCAATGACGCACCCCTCGTTCTCTATAGCGGCGGTCAACGACTCGGCTCTCGCCGCCGAAGTACTCGTCCAGTACGACGTCAGTCTCAAGCAGCGTACGTACGCCACCAACGAGACGGCGCTGGAGATGGCCGAGCGCCTGCGCTCGCACCTCGTCGCGATCTTGCTCTACGAGGTCACGTACCGCAAGTCCTAAGCCAATGCACTCTCTCCAGCTCAAGCTCGTCATTTCATGTTGTTGTTGTTTTTCCGGGTATCACCTGTTCGCAACACCGCACCATTCTAGCCCGAGGCCACGAGGCGAATGTTCTTGAGCAGCGACTGCGCGATGATCGGCCGCGCGACCTTGAGCACGTCGATCTCTGGGTCGAGCTTGCGCCCCACTGCCTCGAGCACGGCGATCGAGATCACGATTGACGCGTACTTGCCCTCGAGCTTCACCTCGTGCGTGCAGCAGAGCTCCATCACTTCGCGCAGCAGCGTACCGACGTGCACTTTCTCCAGCATGAGCTTCCAGCCGAGCGCGTTCGACACGATGCGCTCCATACCTCGGCAAAAGGACTCGATGTCCTCGCATTTTTGCGGCGAAAGCTCGCCGTTTGCGAGTTTCTTCTTGTACTCTTTGCTGCGTGAGACGATGAGCTCCCCGGCCTTGTACCCGTCGCCCGACGCCACGGCGTGAAAGAGCTCGACAAAATTGCGCAGGTCCACTGGATCCAGTTTTGTCACGATGCCCGCGTCGATCGCGACAACGCCAGCAGCTGCATGTGTGCCGCTGATCTTGTGCGCGCTGCTGCCCTCCTTCTGCACGTCAAAGAGCAGGTTGCCCGGATGCAGGTCGCCGTGCGCAAAATTGTCGAGGAACACCATGCGCAGGTATGACTCGAGGACGACGTGCGCCGCAGCTTTGCGGCGCGCGGTGTCCAGCTGCGAAATCTCGCTGAAGTGCAGCCCCGTCTCGAAGCTCTCGACCAGCACGCTCTCGGTAGTGTAATCCATGTTGGGCACTGGAAAACGCAGCCCCTTCCGCTTAGCGAAGTGCTCGCGGAAGAGCACGAGGTTCTCGGCCTCGGTGCGCAGGTTCAGCTGCCGATTCATGATCGACGCGAACTCTTCGACGCTATCGCTGCCACCCAGCCAGCGCAGCCGGGGGATCGCCTCAATCAGCTTCACGGCGCTGCGCATGAGGTCGAGGTCGAGCTCCACGAGCGCCTTCACGTGCGGGTGGATCACTTTCACGGCAATGTCTTCGTTCGTCGCGAGCAGCCGTCCGCGGTACACCTGCGCAATACAGCCAGAGCCGATCGGCTGCTTGCTGACCTCCATGACGCTGCGCCAGTCGGCGCCAAAGGCCATGCGCAGCGCCTCTTCTGTCTGGTACCACGAGTGCGTCGGCGCTTGTTCGTGGAAGCGGGCGAAGCGGTCGCAAAAGGACGCCGGGAAGAGGTCACGCCGCGTGCTCGCCCACTGGAGAAACTTCATGAGCGCTGGCGACGCGTACTGCGCCGACCAGAGCGCGTATTCCCACCACTGCTGCTCGATCGACGGCGCCACGGAGCGCGCGGTCAGCATGACAGGCGCGGTGAGCGCGAGTGGGAACGCCAGCGCCAAAAGTTTGCCCAAGTGTAGTGCCACACGGAGCCAATGCTTGATACGCTGTATCAGAGACATGTCGTCCTTGAGGGTTGCCTGCAGAGCACGAATACACGAATTAGCATACCACACTAACGTTATGTCAACTGCATACAGAGCACACTTACGTGTGAGAGTGCGAGGCAGCGCGGGAACTGACGCTGTACGAGCGCGGCCTGCGCGAGCCACTCCTCGCGGACGCTCTCCTGGCGCGCCAACCAGCGCTTCTTCTGCGCCACGACGAGCACCTGCGGCGGCAGGCGCGCGAGTGTGAGCAAGCCACGCTCCTGGGACGTCAGCAGCAGGCGCTTGGCATCCGCCCGCGTTGCCGCGCGCCATGCCGGCGCACTCCTTCGCAGCAGCAGCGCGTGGGTCATCATCGTACGGATGGACGAATGTGTGAGTGTGCACTTCTTCAGTCGAGCGAGGAAAGCTTTCCTCGTGATTGTTCTTATGGATAGACCACCTTATCAACTTGAAAATGTATGTGGATAGAGTTTCAAGATGTTTGGGCGGTTTCTTCATAACACACGAATAGACCAACCAAACGTATTAAAACTCTATCCACATACATTTTCAAGTTGATAAGGCGGTCTATCCATAAAAAGACCATCTTTTCAGCCACTCTTAAGCATAGCTTCATTGAAGCATATTATCATAGTATAACATTTCTATTCCCTCGCATAGAATTCCTGAGCAAAAGCAGGCAATAGCGGGAGATTCTGGACATGCGACGTGGTCTATTTGAAGGACGCTTTGGCGAAAGCGCCCTTCAAATAGGCGACAGCCAAAACAGCCAAAACAGCCAAAACGGATACAAATCGCTACGATGGCTGAGGTCTGCGAGTCTGCCGTCGCGCATTGTTCGTGACGACAAATGCGAGCACCAACCGTCACATCAGCGAGTGACCAAAGTGGATGTGGGCTTTGGGGCCACTGAGTCAGCGCCAATGCGTTTGTGTCCATTTGCTCCTCGTGCATGGTGTCCACCTCTCTGCGTCGTTTCGGCGAGAGCATCTGATACGGAAGCAGTGACCGTCACTCAAGTGGTATTGACATCGTGATCACCGATCAGAGCAATCGTCCAATCCGCTGATTAGACTGCCAAAAGGCGACGGCGAGAAGGTCTTTACCCACACACACACCTTCGCCTTTAGATTCTCTCTCTATCAGTACGTTACACATACGAGCACCACATTGAAAGTATCGTGGTAAATACACCACCATAACACCACCGCCGCTCGACATGAGCCGCCGTCGTCCTTCTTGGACGTATTCCAAGCATTAGTTCTTCGCAACCACCAGCCAGTAGTACTTCAAGTTGCCGCTCGAGAAGGTGACACGAAGGTGACTGAAAAGGTGACGCTCATTTCCGTAACCACCCCTGTAGCCAATCAGCACCCGAGATTCGAACACGTGATGTCGTTCCAATCCACCCGATGTCGCACCAAAATCGGCTTAGCTCGTCCGTCCTGCAAACGAAAGCCAGAAGCTCATTTCCGATTCTTCTGCGCTCCCTGCCGACCAGTCCTTCCTTCTCTTATCTCACAAGCAAGCATGAGCGCCGCCAGCAACTACACGGACGAGCACCACGGCTTCGGCACGACCGCCATCCACGCGGCCCAGAACCCGGACGAGCACACAGGCGCCGTCGCCGTGCCCATCAGCCTCGCCAGCACCTTCGCGCAGGCGTCCCCAGGCGTGCTGCACGGCAAGACCCAGGCCAACTCGTTCGGCAAGGGCTGGGAGTACTCGCGCACGGGCAACCCGACGCGCGGTGCCTTCGAGCGCGCTATCGCAGCGTGCGAGAACGGCAAGTTCGCGGTGGCGTACTCGTCGGGCATGGCCGCCACCACAGCCGCCGTGCACCTGCTCAAGCAGGGCGACCATGTGCTGAGCATCGACGACGTCTACGGCGGTACCCAGCGCTACTTCCGCCAGACCGTGCACCCGACGTACGGCATCGACTTTGACTTCATCGACATGAGCGATGCTGCCGCGATCGAGGCGCACATCCGCCCGAACACCAAGCTCGTGTGGCTCGAGACGCCAACAAACCCGACGCTTAAGATCACGGACATCGCCGCCGTGGCCGCCATCACCAAGAAGCACAACCTGCTCTTGGTCGTGGACAACACGTTCATGTCGCCGTACTTCCAGAACCCGCTGGACCTCGGCGCCGACATCGTCATTCACAGTATCACCAAGTACATTAACGGCCACAGCGACGTCGTCATGGGTGTTGTCATCACCAACAGCGAGGAGATCAACACGAAGCTGCGCTTCATCCAGAACGGCATTGGCGCTGTGCCATCGCCGTTCGATGCCTACATGGCGCTCCGCGGCCTCAAGACCCTGCACGTGCGCATGGCCACGCACGCCAAGAACGCGCAGGCTGTCGCTGAGTACCTGGAAGCCCACCCGAAGGTCGAGAAGGTCTACTACCCGGGCCTGCCATCGCACCCACAGCACGCGATTGCCAAGAAGCAGGCGAGAGGCTTTGGCGGCATGATCACGTTCTACGTCAAGGGCGGACTGGACCAGGCTCGCGCTTTCTTGGAGACTGTCGAGATCTTCACGCTTGCCGAGTCGCTCGGTGCCGTCGAGTCGCTCGCCGAATCGCCAGCCATCATGACCCACGCGTCTGTGCCAAAGGAGCACCGCGAGAAGCTTGGCATCACGGACAACCTCATCCGCCTGTCCGTCGGCATCGAGGGCCTTCCAGACATCATCGCCGACCTGGAGAAGGCGCTTGCCGCTGAGCCAAAGCATTAGAGAGTGCTCTGCGTATCGAGACGTTGGGCGACTGGCAACGATGCACGCAGCGCCGTTTATGAAACGTAGTAAAAGAGATATCTAGCGTCGGAGCTCCATCAGCCGATAGAATGCAGCACAACATGTAATAGATATGGTTCATTCTCTGCATCATGCGTGCGTGCATCCACTTTGTCAGTCAATGGCGCCAACTGTAACGCGAATGGACGTGCCCAGCGCCGTCTCCTGTTCGCGCACGCGCTCTTCCACTTGCTTCAGGAACGTCTGGAGCTCATTCGCGACTCGCTCAGCGGTTGCGCTGATCCGTGGGTCGTTCCTCTGCGCTGCTTTTCTGATCCATCCAAGCGCGAGCAAGTAGTCCACGGACGTGCCCTGGCCTTTCGCGTGCATTTGGCCCAGCGCGTACATTGCCTGCGCATGCTCGAAGCGCTCGGCGGCACGTTGGAAGAGCTCCATGGCAGTCGAGAAGCTCTGCGGTCTGCCTCGCCCCTGCGCGTGCAGCAGCCCCAAGTAGTAGATGGCGTCGGGGATGTCGTCACTTGCCGCCATCTCGTAGAGCTCCGCAGCGCGCGAGAAGTTCTGCAGCACACCACGACCGTACTCGTACATGACACCCAAATGGAACTGTGCGTGGTGGCTGTGAACGCGCGCAGCGTCCTCGAGTAGCTCGAGTGCTCGTGGGACGTTCTCCTCGATGCCTCGACCTTCATTCAGCAGTCTAGATGCGCTCATAGAGCAATCGTGTCAGTAAGAATTGCTACAAGGAGGTGAGTCAACATTACGCAAAACGAACGCACATGGCGAGCATCCATTTGGCGTCGACGTGGCCTCTGTTGGCGCTGCTGGAGAGCCACGTGGCGCTCATGCGATCGCTCTGCGGGACGACGCCACCCGCAACGCCCGTGGAGTGCAGCACCGCGAGCGCGAACTCGGCGTCTTTGTGCGCCTGCGTGGCAGCTTGTTTGAGCAGCGTCACGGCCACGCGCACATCCTTGTCCACGCCGTGGCCGTAGAGCCGCATCATCGCCAGCAAGTACTGCGACTCGGGTTGCTGTTGCTGCACGCCGAACAGGATTGTCTGCAGCGCCGACTCGTCCATGGTGGTGATGGTGTTGTGGGTTGAAAACGATGACGCGCTACTGCCACGCAGATCTGGACGTAGCAGCAGCTGTAGTTGCGCTACATCCTGCGCGTTGACGCTCACGAATGAAGCAGAAGACGCAACGACCCATGCGATGAGCACGCACATCCACATGTTGTTGCTGTTGATTTGGCCCATTTCAGAAAGAGTGCATGCGACTGCTGAGGATTTCTGCTGTTATTACTGGCCCGTCGCTCGTTTCCCTTTTCATGTGCAACTTCAACATTGAGAGCGGAGCGATGGACCCATTCCGCACTGCGTTCGAAGGCTGCTGCGCGCATTCCAGTGTTGCGTCGGGGGCTGCAACGCCACACGCACATGGAAGTGACGTGGCGCTCTCCGCCAACCAGTGGTGCGTAGCTTCTCGTGAGTATAAGTACTACGTGGTGTTTGTCGCCTGCTTGAACGTGACGATGATGTCGTTGGTGGTGGTGAACAGGGATGTGTTTATCGGCGGTCTCGTCCAGTCGGGGCTCTTGCGACACGAGATCGCCGAGCGACTACTGAGCGGGGTACTGTGTTGTACAGTATGCGCTGCTGTTACTTATATGACCACTTACTAGCTCATCCGTGTGCAGACGGAGACACAGTCTCGTACATTTGCTGGGTTTCAAACGAGTCTGTTGCGCTTAATGAAGCTTCCGGATTGCTCTGACATCAGCAAATCCATTCAAGCACTACAGCAAAAGGTCAGTTCCCCGCTGTGACTTCTTTCTCGCTAGTCCATGTGAGGCGTTCTCAGCTAACCGATTGTCCTCTTGGTAGACGGACGAGCTTCGCCATGCGCTTAGAGGCAACAACGTCAGTACAGAAGGCAGCGACAGACCCGGGCGCTTTATCCATAAGATCGTTTTACGGGAAGAGGACATTCGCGATCGGATGGCGCTTCTGGAACTCGAAACCCGAGCGAATCTGACGTATCGATGGCTCCAGAACGATCTCTTTGGCTCCAGTGATGCCAACAGCAGCAACAATGGTGACTTGGACTGGGGTGCGGACGCTGATAGTTTGGGTTCACCGTGGAAGTTTCAGATCCAAAACGCCAAGTTCATTGTCAAGCTCAAGTCGTCAGCTGACCTGCAGGTCGATATTCTCCACAACGAGCGCGACCACGAGCGCGCGATCCAAGCCACGTTCCCAGCGATACTGTTGGGTTTTGGTTCAGAGATCCGCGCCGCATTTGGCTCTGTGCGCGAACCACAGTCGTCGTCATCAAGAGCATTACAAAATGGCCGGCAGCAAGATCAAACGATGGCTGCAGTGCTCATTGTAGAAAGTCAGCGCAGTGCAAGTCCGAACGCAGTCAATTGGCTCACAACGCTCGTTGCAGCGCATCGGCAGCTCACACTCTCACCCTACTTTCAGCAATTTCTTGGAACGAAAGCACTTTTGCCCATTGGCAACAAAGGTCACAAGCACGCGGTTGACGAAAAGACGTTCTACTGCTTTGAGTATCTACCGGTACAATTAGCTTCGTCGAAATGTTCCCAGCGATCCACTTGGACAATTACTGACTCACAGCTGTCTGCTTTTCCATGCTCAGGCTTCGAGTCTCGACGAACTCTTGCTGAGTGACGGCGTTTTCGACGAAGGCTCGTTACTGTTCAAGTACGTCTCACTTGCCAAGTAACCACGTTGTATGCTTGCATCCTGCTGCTCTGACTGAGCTCACGTGGTTAGCGACCTTTGTACTCAACAGGTTCTACGTGCGTGAGATCGTCCTCGCGTTTGTAGATCTTTTAGAGCAGTCCACGCACGAGTTGTGCTCGGTATGTCTCTGCTTGTATTGTATTCGAGCTGAAGGAAAATTCTTTATCGGTGTTGCTGATGTTATGTTGGGTGTTGTCTCTACCAGCGCATTTCGCTTCAGAACGTGATGGTCTCGCATTCGCTGCGAAGCCTCTTTTTAGGGAAAATCGACTTTGGAGACGTGGTTGATCCGTTCGAGAGGTATGCTCAGTGATTTGGCTTCATCATGCGTTTATGCTAGCGTCACTGATCGATCACTTGCATTGCCGCTTAGGAACATCCAGGTCTTTCAGAAACAGCGCGAGCGCGTGCTACTGGAAGATCTCGCGTTCATTCTCTACGCCATGCTCTTTGGTGTGACTCTCCCGACCAACAAGGACGAGATGCTTGAGCAGTACCTCGTACGCAGACAGCGATCGTTCTGTTTCGCATACTTCATCAGGCGCCAGAGCATCAAGCAGCTTCACTTTGTGCGGATCTCGCGTGGCGATAGGTTCGCGCTCTCACTGGACGGTACAGGAATCGATAGTAGAGGGCGTACGTGGCAATTGGTGCGATTCGAGGGACCGACATGTGTCAAATGCATCGCTGTAAAGCGCTCGGGTCCGGTACGTTGCTAGTATTCGCATAGGTGAATGCGCTAACACTGTTTTCCTGGCATGGATGGATGACTAACAACTGAGATTTCATGGAATGCTGCTTGATTAAAGCAGACAATGTTCACGTTTGAGGCAACGACAGCTGGCGAGACGACGCTCATGTTCATGGCTCGACCCACCGGATCTCTGCTGGAAGTGACGGTGGAGGTGCTTGCGGCAAACTACCGCACGGGATCGAGCAAAGCCCACGTACGCAATTGCATGCTGTGAACTGCTAGCTGCTGCTTGTCTGATAAAATGGTCTGACAAAGACGTTCTTGTGTCTTTGATGTGAGTTCTTGTCTCCTCTCAGACCCTCATTCGCTTCTGCGCATACGGAGGCCAGACTGAGCCACATACATCCCAAGAGTCATCACAACAGTCACCACTGCGAATGCTGCTACAGCGTCACGAGTATCTACAACCGCTGGCGTCGGGTAACGAGCAGCAGCAGCGCACACTCGACGACGAGATCCAACGCCGTCTGCACGAATGGTAGAGATGGCAACCAAGTGCGAGAAAATGAGATGGAGGATTTCAAACAAACGCTGAGTGGGGTGCCGTGGTTGGTCTTAAGTTAGCTCCACGTTTCGTTCTGCGCAATAACGCTTTTTTCATTGAGACGAGAAGTGTATCCGTTTCGCGCTTCTGCAGGTGAAAAGGTCGCTCGCCATTTTCTCCTCTCCGACAGCAGATAGCTAACAAAACGTTCGCTCACTTGGCTTGCTTTAGACCACATACCACAAGATCAAGCCTTGACGCTGCTTCCAAGATGTCGACGCCTCCGCCTCAAGACGAGTCTCTGGTTCCTCCGCTAGACACGCACGTCCCCGCTCAGATATCTCCTGCGCCAACCAAGCAAATCGCCCAGGCCTTAGCAGGAACTTCGTCGCCCCCGCCGTCCGTCGACCAAATCCTGCATTCGGACGGCTCGCTCGATATGCGCATCCTGATGATCGCGCTTTGGAAGAACCGCAAGAACGCCAAGTTCACGACTGAGCTCTGCGCGCGACTGCCGTACCTGACGATCAGCAAACCCACGCTGGATCAGGTCGAGTTCTACCTGCCACAGCTCGCGCACATGGTCGTGCACCTAGAAAAGGAGCTGCCGATGGAAGCCATGGAACAGTTCGTGCTGCTGCTGTCGCAGAGTAGCGTGCATTTCGCACTACAGTTCTTCTGGATCATCTTCGCGGCGCTGGACGAGAACCGCCCCAAGCGCAGCGGCAATCCGCGCACTTTTGCTCGATGCGCACAGCTGCTCCTGGCGCTGGAGCAGTGTTTTGTGTACGGCTCGCCGGCGGCAAAGGAGGCGTCCGAATTGCTCACGCGCAACTCGATCTCCAAGGCCGAGATGGATCAGATCGTCATGGCCGACCGCCGGTTCTTCGCAGCGCAGAGCTCGCTCGAGATCTGCTACGAGCCGTCCATGGCAGCCATAAACGCGATGTCAATGGGTGAACGAGGCGGCTGGCTGTTCAAGAAAGGTGGCGGCACGAGCAAAATGGGGCGGCGCAACTGGAAATTGCGCTGGTGTCGCATCGAGAACCGCATCCTGCTCGTGTTCACGAAACCAGGCGATACGCACCCACGCACGGCGTTCCCGCTCGTACGCGCCGAGATTCGCGTACTTGAGAACAAGAAGCACCCGTTCTACTTTGAGCTCGTGCACGAGCTGAGCGAGACCAAGATGCAGTTTGCCGCGCAGAGCCAAGAGGAGCTCGTCGAGTGGATCAGCACGCTGCAGAAGTACGCGGCGGCTCCCGAGCCACCCATTTCAAGTGGCAACACTTCGTCATCGTCGCCAGGCAAAGTGAGCACGGGTCATACGCTCGCGCGCATGTCGCTCGCTATGCGCTCCTTCATCCTCCAGTCGTCTGGCGGCGCCATCACCAGCCAGTCACCAGCCTCAGCAATCGAATCCGCGGTTTCATCCAAGATTTTGTCAAGAGATGAAGCAGACGAGAATGGATTGACTTCGTCTCCTCCATCGCCCATCAAGGCCGAGTCCTTCACTCCAAACCGAGGGTCTCCCCAGAAAGCCCCCGTGCAAAGAGCTCAGACGGCCTCCACCATCACCTCATCGCCTACAGCTGCCGCTATTGGCGGGTTATCGTTAATTGAGACCGGCGAGAGCAGCAGCGTGAGTATCTCCGAGTGCTTCCAGCTGCAGGCGCAGACGGCGCCGCTGTCGCCCGACCAACAGCGCCGCTACGAGTTTTTCTCAGGCATGATCAACTTTGTTAAGTCGATCACCGACGTGTCCGAGTCGTTGCGGCGGATAGAGCCGGCAAAACGCAAGGCGCTGCTACGACCGCGCCTGGAGGGTCTCAAGGTCCCGCCGCTCGCGTACATCCCGCTCTGCAAGTCTACGGATGTAAGCTTTTGCAAGGGCTTTGGAACCTGATGAATTGATTTTTCTCTGCCTCTGGTGCTAACTCTACTGTGTGATTGCAACTGAATCCAGACGTACTGCAACGTCACCTCGGTGTTTACGAAAGAGGGCCGAGTCTTCAGCACCAACGTACGTGGGCCAAGTCGGGATAGACGTGAGTGTCAATACGCACTTTGTCTGACTCTGTGGACTGTGCTACTTGCTATTACTCAGGAGCGCGCGCCGTGCATGATCTACTTTGAGACCGAGGAAGACGAGAATGGCGACGACGTCTCGAAGACGCTTTTCACGCACCTGTACGCTGGGAACGACGAGTACGATGGCGATGACGACGAAGATGAGGAGGTCACATCGCTCGAGAGCAGTACCGAGATCCTCACGTGTCTCGATGAGAAGCCATGTGCGGCGAAAGAGGATGTAAGGCAGGACGACCAAACGAGTCACGCGACGAGCAGGTCGTGTATGAAGCCGTCGCTGTTCCTGAGCCAAATACTTGGTGTAAGTGTTTCAACGCAGAGAACTTTCATTTCTCTCAATTAGCTTCTAACCGAGTATCAACGATGCGTGTGGGACTGACACTTGTATTCTGTTGTGGTTACTCAGTGTCCAGAGCGCAAGCAAAAGATCGAGAAAATCTTCGGTGAACTCACGTTCTCGGCGATCGAACGCCTGAAGCGCGAGTCTTCCACTCCATCGACCAATAGATGGCGTTTATGCGGACTCATGGCCAAGAGCTTCGACGACCTCCGACAGGAAGTGCTCGTGATGCAGCTCATTTCGTACTTTGACCAGATCTTCAAGAGCGAGCAGCTCAGTCTCTGGCTGCACCCGTACAGGATCCTGTCCACAGGGGCGAGTACTGGGCTACTCGAGGTCGTGCGCAACACGATCTCGCTCGACGGCATCAAGAAGACACCTGGCTTCAAGAATTTGCGCACGCACTTTGAAGACATCTACGGAAGCGGAACGGCTGACACCGACGCTGTTGACGGTAGCGATGCGGCATCATCGGGTGGAAATGAGCTGCTCAAGCAAGCCGAGCTCAACTTTGTCCACAGTCTAGGTGAGACTGCTACTGGGCTAGATTGTCGTCATATTTTGACATTTCTTCCGCACGACTAAACTTTGCTACTTCTCGTGACAGCGGCGTACTCGATCGTGTGCTACATCCTCGCAATCAAAGATCGACACAACGGCAACATCCTGCTGGACATCGAGGGCCACATCGTGCACATCGACTTCGGCTTCTGTAAGTAACAGCACTCTTTTCATCATCTCTCAGCTCGAAGTTCTCAGCAGCCACTTTTCTCGTTCTCACGTATACGTGTTTCTATCTGATGTTGGCAGTTCTTGGCCGCGCGCCTGGAGGCAGCTTCAGCTTTGAGACCGCGCCATTCAAGCTCACAACCGAGATGGTCGACGTGCTTGGTGGGCGCAACTCGCCCAACTTTACGTACTTTTCAGACCTGTGCGTTCAGGGAGCCCTGGCGGCGCGCAAGCACGCGGAGACGATCTACACGCTGGTCGAGGTCATGAGTCTGCACTCCAAGCTGCCGTGCTTTGCCGCTGGCAATCCTGCGACCCACTTGGCCGGCTTGAGAGAGCGACTGTTTCTTAACATGCCCGAGGAGAAGGTCGCACCGATGATCCGGAGCATGATCGACCGGTCCTACGACCATTTCGGCACGAACAAGTATGACCAGTTTCAGGTCTACTCGAACGGCATTGCCAAGTAGATTGACTGACTGCGTGAGTGAACTGTATCAGCCTCAAGAGACGACCAGAAAGATATTATACGAAGTCATCGTTCGAAGGTGCAATGAAGGCCTCATCTACTTTGCGCTGTTTGTCTGAGCGTGCGGTGTGGGCTGTCTCCTCGCACACATAGCTTGAGGGTGGCAGCCGTCTGCATCTGCATGAATGACATCGCTTCTTTCTCAAATGTTTTCATCTTATTAGAAAGAATGTCCATAATACTGCTCCTTGCCACCCGACACAGCCAGACTCATCGAGTTGCTGCTGCTTCTACCAATGCCCCCAGATCCACCACTTGCAGCTGGAGATGTCTGGCGCTAGCGTCGCCTCAGGTGTCTTGGTTCGCACAATATCTAATCACCCTCACAACGGCCTCGGTCTCGTTTTCTCCACTTTCTCTCGTTGACAGCTCACAAACTCTGTCATTCGCTCAGCGTCGCGATGAGCCGCCGCCACCTCCGCTGCTGGCTTTCTTCTTCTTGGACGACGAGCGGCGATAGTCTTCGTCCTCGTCTTCATCGTCCCCACGGCCGCGCTTCTCGGTCAGATGCAAACGGTCGGCGGCCTGGGCTTCGCGTTCCAGTTCGTCCCACGACGGTGCGTCCTCTTCGTCCTCGGATGGCTCCTCTGACGAGTCCTCGTCCACGAGCGACGCCCAGTCCGACTCACCTGAGCCGCTCGAGTCGCTTCCGGACTCGTCGTCGTCGTCCGAGGACGCGCTGTAGGTGCTGTCCTCCGCCTCTTCCTCGTCCTCATCTTCGTCGTCCGAGCCTTCCATCTTCAAGAACTCCCAGCCCGCAGGCTTCGGCACACCGTCCTCATCCGCGTCCAGATAAAAGCGGTTGTCCGCCTTGATCGTCGCCATGATGCTCTTCCAGTTCAGGTTTGCCGTACCGGTCGTGAAGCAGATGTCGATGTCGTCGAGCCACTCCTTGATGCGCTCGAGCTCACCCGTGGACACGGCGCTGATGCGCATGGGCGGCACGTCGAAGTTCTTAAACACGAACACCACGTCAAAGTTCTTGGACGAGAACATTACGCGCTCAAAGTGCACGTGCTCCACTTCGTCAAGCGAGATGATGAAGAACGGCATGTCCGTGAGGCTCACGAGGCAGTGCACCGACGGCTGCAGCAGCACCATTTCCTTGAACGGCGTGCCCATGAAGCCCAGCTCACGGTATGGGATGTCAAACACCACAGGCTTGCCGTACCGCTCCGAGACGCCTTCCATCTTGTGGCAGAACTCCTTGAACGTCGTGTTGAGCTTCTCTCGCAGCGCGCGCTCGCGATTCTCCTCGTCGAGCTCGTCGGGGTCGTACATGGAGCGCCGACGGTTGTCCAGCGTCTGCGAGCCCTCAATCACCTCCGTGAAGAACTGCACGTCGTTCTGCTTCTTCTTGCCGATCATGATGTGGTTCTTCAGATGGAAGTGGATGAGCACCACCAGCTCCTTGTCACATGGCTGGAAGATCGCGTGCTTGATGTTCGAGTACAAAATGTCGAGCTTCTGGTTCTTGTTCGTCATGAAGCGCACACCGTTCGCATGGGCCTCCAGCGTGCCGTGCGTCTTGCGGCCCGTCACGTGCGGACGCGCCGACAGGTCGATCAGACGCGGCACGCGGCGGTCGCGCGTCAAGATCAGATCTTCCTGCACGACCAAGTCGGACTCTTCCTGTTCGCGCTGCTCGCGCTGCTTCACGCGCTTCTGCAGCTCCTTGATCAGTCGAAACTGGTTGTTCAGGTTGTGCGCGTCGGACGAGCGGAACCCGAGCTCCTTGATGAACATCTTGTTCGGGAACTTGGTGATCGCGGTCTGCATCGCGGGCAGCACGTCGCGACCGAGCGAGGTACCAGGCACGTAAAAGTTGATTCGCAGGTACGTCGCCTTGTCTTCCTCGGACTTGCTCACGTTCTTGATTGTCGAGATGTGGAACGGCACGGGCACGCCGTTGATCGGCAGGATCACGCACTCAGCGCGCATGTCCACCATCACCTGGCGCTCGCGGAGCTCGCTCGGGTAGTCCTTCGGGCCGCGGTACGCGAGGATGTTCTTCTCGCGCTTGCGGTCGTCCGACTTTTCGTTGTTCTGCTCTTCCAGACGGCGCATCGCCTCCTCGCGCTTGCGACGCATAAGCTCGGCCTGGTGGCGATCGCGACGCTCCTGGTCGGTCTCCTTGCCTTCCAGCTGGCGCTGCTGGTCGCGCAGACGAAGCGTCAGTACCTGGTTGCGCGTGCCCGACGGCAGCGTTTCGACGGCGGCGCGGGACGACTTGGACTCCTTTGCCTTGGCATCCGACGACGATGACGACTTCTTTGGCGCGGCCTCCGCATCGTTGTCGTCGATGTCGTAGCGCACCTTGCTCCAGCCCTTGGCGACCTTGGTGTAGTACTTGGTCTCGTCCTTGAGCACCACGACGGTGTCTGCAAGGAAGACCGAGTAGTTGTCCAACTTCTTCTTCTTGCGCTGCGACTCGGGGATTGCGATGCTCTGGAAGCCAAAGGCCACGTTGAACGCCATGCCCTCGACGATCACCGTATTATTCTTTGGCGTCAGCAGGTTGCACGACTCGCGGAACTCGAGCCCGATGCCGAAGCCGAGGTTCTTCGTCAGCTTGGCGAACAAAGTCGGGTTGCGCGACTGGATGAACTTGCGCACCTTCTCGACCACCTTGGCGATCGTCTTGCCCGGGCGCAGCTCCTTCACGCACATGTCGTGCGCCTCCAGCAGCAGCTCGTACGACTTCTCCATGGAGCTCGACGGGTCGATGAAGAACGTGCGGCCGACGTTCGAGCAGTAGCCCTTGTAGCGCGCGCCGAGCGAGCAGATGATGACGTCGTACTTGAGGTGGTCCGAGTCGCTCTGCGCGCTCGGCTTCAGGTCGTACTTGCCGCCCGACTGCACGATCGGCGGGTAGCACGGCTCAATGTCCGCTGGGTCAATTGACACCTTCACCTTCGTCGGGTCCTCAAACACTTCTTCAATGTCGTTCGAGATCTTCTCGTGGCTTACCTTCTTCTCATCGTCGATGATCATCTCCATGTCCTCCATGAACTTCAGCTTGAAGATCTTGCTTGTGAGCGCGCCGGCCCATCGAATGTTCTCGAGCTCCTCGAGCTCCTTCACAGACAACGCGATCTCGATGCCCTTAGTCACGTCCACCTGCTCGAGCTTCGTGTCGTCAAGCGCCTTCTGGAACGACGTCACGAGCTCCCCCTGCGGACTCTCCTTCGTGAGCACACCGACCTTCTCACCGCTCTCCTTGAGCGCGTCCGTGATGATCTTGTAGTTCTCGGCGTTGTTGTCCGCCTTGTTGCGCTTCAGCAGCACGAGCTTCACGTCCGAGCTGTCGTTGCCGCTCAGGATCGACTCCAGCATCGTGTCTGCGTGCACACGACAGATACACCCACATCCCATAAGCCAATTGCCTTCTCGCATACAAAACAACCCACATATAATACACCATTACGTACACTTCTTGCCCGCCGTGAGCACGTAGAGCGTCTTGGGTGTGAAGATCATGAGCGTCTCCGGGAACTCGAGGAAGCCCAGCAGGAAGATCTGCAGCACCGCCGACTTGCGGTAGCCGGACTCATCGGGCTGCGGCTTGCCCGCTAGCACGCAGAACGCGTCCGCGTCTCCCCACGTGGCGCCGCTCTTGTGCTCGCCCCACGACTTGTAGAGCGTCTGCAGGCGGCGGAAGAACACGGCGCCGTTCAGCTGCGGCAGGCCGGACGCAGCAGCCGCATCCCCCGCGCCGTTCTCCTTCTTCACGACCGCATCGGGTGCAGAGGCGCCGGCCTCGGTCTTGACCACGACTGACGCCGGCGGCGCGACGTTCTCGCTCTTGACCGTCACGGGGGCGTCGTCCGCCATGCTCGCTCTCGTTTCTTCTTGCAACTGCAGCGCGCCAAAAACTACTTGTGGCGCGCCAGAAATGCCAAGAAGAGCAACCGTGCCTTGTGAAAGACCAGTCGGTTTTGACAGAATAGTTACGCACCTTCAAATGGTTCTAGCACTGGAATATCATCTGAGAGTTCTGTCAACCATCTTGCTTATGAATAGCATTTTGCATAAAATATTTGCATATAATCGTGAATTTACATTGATGTTGTTGTCTATATATGTAATAAATGAAGCTTGACTATTTTTAAAAATAAAGGTTATTGACTGTTTTTAGAGGGTATTTTTCGCTTACCTTTCGTAGTGAATCATCAGTGCAGCTAAAAAGCAAACTTCATCACCAATCTGAAAAAATGACGACGATGGCAGCGCGGCGCGCGGCGCTTCCTCCACTCCGCGCGCGCCACTTTGCGTCCGCATCATCATCAGCGACACCGACCGCTACCAAGGCGAAGAAGCGGAGAGGCAGCTACTCGCCGGGCCAGACGATCATGATCTTCGCGAGCGAGGTGCCCGTGATCTCGGCGCTCAACCCGTTCCGCAAGATCGAGGACGTGTTCTTTGACGTGTGGAAGCGCACGAACCCGCAGCAGATTGAAAGACTCCAAAAAGAGCTCCAGGTGCTGCTGCCGACGCCCGAAGAGAAGTTCCAGGAGATCGTGAGGGAGTTGGGCGTAGAGGCGCCCATTGCGGCGCTCGTCGAGGAAGCTGCGGCGGCCGAGACCACGACGACCGTAGTCGCTGCGACCGCCAAGATCGCCGCCGCGCTGCCCGAGTCGACCCCCGCCGCCGTGAAGCAAGAGGTCGTGCAGTTCTTGTCGTCGGAGATGCACAAGAGCTTTGGCGCAAAGCAGGAGGCGCCCGCAATCCAGCACTACGAAGAAAAAGAGCAGGTGGTCGTGCGCGAGCGCAACCTCGTCTTCTCCAAGAAGCAGTTGGCGACGCTGGGCGGCTACAGCGTGTTTGTGGGCGGCAAGATCGACGGAAAGGCCGAGGGAAAAGTGATCGAGGTTAAGAACCGCCTGAAAAAGTTCATGACCCCGCTGCCGCAGTACGACGTCGCGCAGCTACAGACGTACCTCTTTATCTTGGGCCTGCAAGAGGGCGAGCTCGTGGAGCACTTGCGCAGCGACGCCGCGCAGACCAAGCTCACGAAGGTAGACTGGGACGTGAATATGTGGGAGACGCAGATCTCGCCCTTCGTGCTGCGCTTCAGCAGCGCGCTCGTGCATTTCATGAAGAACGACGACGCGCAGGCGGTGTTCCTGCAGGGCGAGCCCGAGGAGAAGAAGGAGATCATCCGCACGCACTGGGTCAAGGATCTCCCTCTGTAAGCTCAAGTGTGAGGCGTTGTGTTCACATTATAATGAAATGAGAAAGAGAGAGAGCGGTGTCCAACCATTTTCGTCGATTGTTCGCCTCAGAAGATCACCAATTTACCATAAGATACCAAAGTACCAACACGACAAGTAAGCGACCTTCCTTTTTATTGCGGGTCAGATGCTCTAAGTAAACTTAAAGCACCCGACACCCCCGAGAAGGCATCTCCGGGCACCCGAACTCGAGAGCTCGGGTGAGTAAGTGTTCGTTCTTGAAAAAGATGTTGCGCGCGGCATTCACGTCTCGATCCGTCGTCGGATTGCAGCTCGACCAGTGGAAGGCCTTCTCGTGCGTGATCTTGCGGTTGATTCTCCCGCATCGTGAGCACGTCTTCGTCGTGTAGTGTTCTTCACACTCGACCATCTTCCCGCCGGATTGCTTCATCTTGTACTCCAGCAGCATCTTGAACTTGTAGTGCGACCACGTCAGCATCGCACACGACCATCAAAGTCCGAGCCGTCTGGAGAGCGTTTGCGCTTGGAAGACTTCATCGTTAAACAGCGAGATCGTTTGTGGGGATCTCTCTTACTTTGGCAGAAGACACGTACTTGGGCATTGCTTCGAGCTGATTACTTGAATAACAATGTTAGCTATGTCACCAATGTTATGTATCAATCCAAACCAACTTTCAATACGTCTTCCAAAAAATTTACACAACTCAGTGGAAAATCGGGTAAATTTGGTATCTCGAACGGTCTACAAACACTCGTGGCAAGTGACGTTTCAACGTCAGATCGAAACCGACATAACTGATTCCTTCAGTCAGTCAGATCAGCAAGTCCACATTGCATGCATGAGATGAAGGAGTCGGAGCTGCGCGAGACCATCCGCGCCGCGTTCGCTCGCTACGACGAAGACGCCAGCGGCTCCATAGACGCACACGAGCTGCGTCGCCTGGTCGAGGACCTCGGAGGCGTGCTCACGGACAGCGACCTCAGCGCCGCGCTCCGCGTGCTGGACAAGGATCACAATGGCGCCATCGACCTGCAGGAATTTATTGACTGGTGGACCTCCCAAGCAGCAGATCTGGACGGCGACGGCACAGTGACGGACTTGGAGAAGACCTTGGAGCGGCTCAAGGAGTTCGGACGCGATCGCTTCCACGTCGACATCCACACTGCTGCGTGGCGAGGGTTTGCCGATGTCGTCGAGAGGCTCGTTCACGATGACAGCGAGCTGGCAACCGAGAGAGACTCGAGTGACTACGGAGTATGGAAGTCTAGCTCATTAGTTTGCCCATGGACGCTGCTGTGACTCACAGTATGGCATCGCTCACGTGCACAGAACATGAACACGCCGCTCCACTACGCCGCGTATCAAGGGCACGTTCAGATCTGCACGACGCTAGTACGAATCTGCCTGCCTGCATCAAGACGAGATCACGAAGCCGTGCACTAACCAGCAGTGTCTATTTGTTTGCCAGTAGCTGGAGCATGGGGCGAGCGTGAACGCAACGAATGCGTCTAGGTGCACGCCCGTGTTCTACGCGGCACAGCAGTCGCAGGAGGCGGTGGTCGGTCTGTTGCTCCAGGTCTGGTGTTGCTTCAATATCCCTGAAAAAGAATTAAATACTGCTGAATGAAGGCTCTACTAAATCGCTGTGTGCATGATTGTGTGTTCTACTGTTATTGCTGCAGAGAGGAGCAGATATCAAGATCAAAGAGTCCGAGGTGGAGCAGAGATGGAATCAATGCTTTCGAAGGTACCACCATCAGGCTCACTCTGTGGTTAAAACCTGCTTGTGGTGTGTGTGTTTAGCATCAGCTCTCGCCGGTGGACGTCTGTCACGCAGACCCGATTCTCAAGCTCTTCGAGAGCCTCGCTGGTTCTGGTACGCAGCGACAAGACCACTTCATGAAAAAACGAATAGCCTACTGACTGACTCATGTTGCATCAGCACCTGGGAGCCCGAGCCCCCCGATTCTCTCTGAACCTGACGAGTGCCGACTCAAAGTCACATGGTAATGGCAACCAGTCTGTAGTGTCGATTAACGATTGTGGCACATCTCTGACGAGTCGAGATGATACTCTTTCTGATGAAATGACACCTTAGGCTGCCACCAAAGTCCCGTTTGAATCAAGTCGCGCCGATCTCGCTCTACAAACTCAGGCTCTCATCGCCAACTGCGCCAACACGAAGTGTCCTCGTCCCCGGGTCTGCCACGGATGCTATCGTCGACGAGCTCGCTCCGAATTCGAGCTACTGCTGCGAGATCGCGGCCGTGAATCTGCACGGGATGAGCGATTTCAGTGCGAAGTCCGAGTCTCTGGCGACGCTGAGAGGTAATCATGAGGCTTCTTCTTGTGCTTCGACTGAATACTGATCAAATGGTCATGGTCTGGATCATTAAACTGACCCATTTCCACTGAACAGCCAGACCGTCCCCACCTCAGGACCTCATCGTCGACGATGTCGGATGCAACAGTGTCCAGTTGCAATGGACGGTGGCGACAGACGACGACGCGACCCATTGCATTGTGCAGCAATCACTCGCAGCCAAGGACGGGTGGAAGGTCGTCTACAAGGGCGGAGCGCGTCCCACGTACGTGTGTAGGCGGCTCGTACGTTCTGCTCTCTTCCTCTGACAATGCCATCTTTCAACTGTCATTTTCTTCAGATCGTGCACCATTGAGAATCTCTTTGGCGACCGAAAGTACTTCTTCCGCGTCGCAGCAGCGAACAGCACGGGCTGCAGCGAGTTCTCGATCCCCGTGATTGCAAGGACTCTCGCAGCAGCAACAGCAGTCGGCAATAGCGAATTGAAAGCGGAGAAGAAAGTGTTCAAGACGAAAGTGGTCGTGGATGCGGTCAAGCAATTCGGTGCGTTCTGCTTTGTGTACTGGTTGTGTGCGGTTGGAAACATCATCTAACGCCCGTGGTGTGTCTGCGTCGAAACTTCTGTTGCAGGCAAGTCGAGGTCACGACTCTCCCAACCAAAGCAAACAGGAAACTTGGATGCTGACAATGCGAGCGAGACAAAGGACATCAAGTCGCTTGACGAGGCTCTATTCGCCTCCTCACAACCTCCTCCTGCAGCAAAAGCGAGGCGTGTGCTTCAGCAGCTCAAGAAACGCGGTGAAGAAAAGCAGCGTCCTGTGGATCAGGAGTCCTCAGAGGACGAGTTCGTGTATCAACAGTCAGATGCTTCCTCCTCCGATTAAGCAGAGAGGAACTTGAGAATACAACCACGTTGCTCCAAGAATCGAGCAGCGGTGTGGCCACTGTGTGTCGACGTGAAGCAGTCTGCCAAAATCTCTCCAGTTCATTCAAAATTGCTTCAACGTGACAGTGGGTTGCATTAAAAACAAATTTGCGGCAAACTACCGTATTCGTCGTAGAGCTGCACCCCCCATTTTTCGTTGTGGAGCTGGACCCCTTTTAGTTTTTATATGGAGAATAATAATAGAGAACTCGGAAGATGGTCATTTTGGAGTTAGACCCCCATCCAACATTTTTGTCCAATAGGAATCGAGATGAGTGGACATGCCAGGAATGAATAGTTT